>PVKC010019628.1:0-19015 GCA_004027635.1 Crocidura indochinensis
TTCCTTTTTTTTTTTTTTTTTTTTTTTTTTTTTTGGTTTTTGGGCCACACCCGGTGACGCTCAGGGGTTACTCCTGGCTATTCGCTCAGAAGTCGCTCCTGGCAGGCACGGGGGACCATATGGGGAACCGGGGGATCGAACCGCAGTCCATCCTAGGTTAGCGCAGGCTCCTTACCTCCAGCGCCACCGCCCGGCCCCCGATGCTTAGGACTTCTGCCTGGCTCAGTGCTCAAGGGTCAATTCTAGTAGGCTTAGGGGTTCCATATGGGAACCTAATCTGGAAATCTAATTTGGGTAGGTTCCGTACAAGGAAAGTGCCCTAGGATTTTATCATGTTTTAAATAAACCAACTCGAAATAAATATTCTGAGTTTTTATTATTAGTTTTGAAATTATTCCTGAATTTCTATTATGGGTTTCAAAATTATCACTCTTAGGGTCAGTAAGATGGCATAGGGTCTCATTGTGTAAGCTAAACTTGAGTTCGAACCCTGGTTCCAATTGGCCCCCACACCACTGACTGCAGCCCTGGAGTCTCCAGAGTGACCTCCTCATTCTATCTCCCCAGGCCCATGCCTATCTCTTTATCTCCTTTCAGCACCCAATTCTTGTCCAGAGTGATCATTTCCAACTATCATTGTCATAATGGTTCATTCTCTGCCCTAACCGTACTTTCACTAACTGTGGCAAGCTTCTTCCCATGGACTAGTCTTCTCTACTGCCTCTAAATATTACTATACTATCTTATTTTTTATACAAATGAGTGCAATCATTCTGTGTCAATCCCTCTCCCTCTGATTCATTTTACTCAGCATACTCTCTATATACCCATCCACTTATAAGCGAATTTCATGACTTAATTTCTCCCAATAGCTGCATTATTATTATTATTCCATTGTGCAGATGTACCAGGTTTTTTAGCCACTCATCTATTCTCAGACACTTAGGTTGTTTCCAGATTCTTGCTACTGTGAATAGTGTTGCAATGAAAAGAGGAATGCAGAGGCTTTTTCTGCATTGTGTTTTTGAGTTCCTAGAATAAATTCCTAGGAGTGATGTTGCTGATCACTCAATTTCTAGTTTTTTGAGGAATATCCATATTGTTTTCCAAAAAGGCTGAACCAGTTGACATTCCTACTGGAAGTGAATTAAAGTTCCTTTCTGGGGCCCAGGAGATAGCATGGAGGTAAGGCGCCTTTCATGCAAAAGGTCATCGGTTCGAATCCCGGTGCCCCATATGGTCCCCCGTGCCTGCCAGGAATAACTTCTGAGCATGGAGCCAGGAGTAACCCCTGAGCACATCCGGGTGTGACCCAAAAACCAAAAAAAAAAAAAAAAAAAAAAAAGTTCCTTTCTCTCACATCCATGCCAGTACTGGTTGTTTTTGTTCTTTGTGATGAATGCCAGTCTCTATGGCATAAGATGTCTCATTGTAGTTTTGACTTGCATCTCACTAATGATTAATGATGTGGACCACTTTTTTTCATGTGTCTTTTAGTCATTTGTATTTCTGCTTTGAGGAAATGTCTGCTGATTTCTTCTCCCCACCAGTACTAGTTATTATCTTGGATATTAACCCTTTATCAGATAGGTATTAAGCTTCTCCCATTCTATATATAGTCTTTATACATTTATCCATCACCATTTCCTTTGAGATACAGATTCCTCAGATTTTTTTGTTTTGTTTTGGGGAAGGGGGGTCATATCCAGCAGCACTCAGGGGTTACTCCTGGCTCTGTGCGGAGAAATCGCTTCTGGCAGGCTCATGGGACCACATGGATGCCGGGATTCTAACCACCGTCTGTCCTGGATCAGCCCAGACTACTCAGTTTTAACAAATTTCCCTAATACAAGGCTAACAGTGGTCCTCAAACTACGGCCCACAGGCCATATATTGTATTTGTTCCCGTTTTGTTTCTTCACATCAAAATAAGATATATGCAGTGTGCATAGGAATTTGTTTGTAATTTCTGTTTTTACTATAGTCTGGCCCTCCAATGGTCTGAGGGACAGTGAACTGGGCCCCTGTTTAAAAAGTTTGAGGACCCCTGCTATAGAATTCCTTAGATGCATCAGTTTTTTGTTTTGTTTTTATTTTTTGTTTTGGGGCCACACCTGGTGATGCTCAGGGGTTACTCCTGGCTATGCACTCAGAAATCGCTCCTGGCGGGGCCGGGCGGTGGCGCTGCAGGTAAGGTGCCTGCCTTTCCGCGCTAGCCTTGGACGGACCACGGTTCGATCCCCCGGTTCCCTTATGGTCCCCCGTGCCTGCCAGGAGCAACTTCTGAGCACATAGCCAGGAGTAACCCCTGAGCGTCACTGGGTGTGGCCCTAAAACCAAAAAAAAAAAAAAAGAAATCGCTCCTGGCTTGGGGGGAACCATATGGGACACCGGGGATCAAACTGCAGTCCATCCTAAGTCAGCATGTACAAGGCAAACGCCCTACTGCTGCGTCACTGCCCCACAGGTATTTTATTTTTTAAAAAATGTAATTGGTGGGGCCGGAGAGATAGCATGGACATAAGGCGTTTGCCTTGCATTCAGAAAGACGGTGGTTCAAATCCTAGTATTCCATATGGTCCCCCTGAGCACAGCCAGGTGTGACCCAAAAAACAAACAAACAAAAAAAAATTTCATTGGTGAAATTTTTTTAAAATCCCTGGAGTGATTATACAGCAAAAAGGACACTTGCCTTGCATGTAGCCAACCCAGATTTCCTCAACACCACATAAGGTCCCTGAGCCCTTTAGAAGTGATCCCTGAGCACAGAGCCAGGAGTAAGACCTGAATATTTCTGGATATGACTTCCCCCTAAATAGAAATTCTAGGGGCCAGAGCAATGACGGCATCAAAGAGGCTGAGCAGAGCTCTTCTTTAAATCAAAGAAATGTGATTTGGAATTTGAACTTTGTGACAAATTTCTGTTATGGTGGTAGGTGTTTTGTCTTACTCCTTGATTCCTAATTGAGTTATTCCTTAACTGATGAGGTTGACCAACAAAGGGTTCTCTTCCGAGGCAATGTATTGGTGAGAGAAGGGCATCTGTCCTGCACAAAGCTGACCCAGATTCAATCCCATGAACCCTTGTAGGGTCACCTAAGTCCACCAGGAGTGGTCCCTGAGCAGAGTCAGGAGTAGGCCCTACACATAGCCAGGAATAACCAAGTCCTCCACCCTTCCCCAAAATAGAGCTACTTATATACGACATGAATATTTATCTTAGGGACAGATAGATAGCATGGAGGTAAGGCATGCAGAAGGCAGTGGTTCGAATCCCAGCATCCATATGGTCCCCGTGCCTGTCAGAAGCGATTACTGGGCACAGAGCCTGAGCGCTGCTGGTGTGACCCAAAAAACAAAAACCAAAAAAAAAAAGTATCTATCTTAGATATCTATCTTTCCTTTATTAAAAAAAAAAGTGTACAATTCATGGCTAGAGAGATAGCACAGCACTGCTGCCTTGCACGTAGCAGACCCAGGATGGATGGTAATTTGAATCCTGACACCCCAGATGGACCCCCAAGCCATCCAGGAGTGATTTCTGAGCGCAGAGCCAGGAGCAAACCCTGAACGCCGCCAGGTGTGACCCCAAAACCAAAAAAACAAAAACAAAAACAGGGGATGACCGCATAGCTCAGGGGTTAAGAGCACTGGTTGTAAAAAATAAAAACAGAGGAAGGCCGGAGAAATAGCATGGAGGTAGGGTGTTTGTCTTGCATGCAGAAGGACGGTTGTTCAAATCCCAGCATCCCAAATGGTCCCATGTGGCTGCCAGGAGCGATTTCTGAGTGTAGAGCCAAGAGTAAACCCTGACCACCGCCAGGTATGACCCCAAAACCAAAAAAACAAAAAACAAAAAACAAAAATAACTGGGCCGGAGCAGTGGTGCAAGCGATAGGCCATTTGCCTTGCATGCACTAACCTAGGACGGACTTTGGTTTAATCCCCTGGTGTCCCATATAGTCCCCCAAGCCAGGAGCAATTTCTGAGTGCATAACCATGAGTAACCCCTGAGCATCACTGGGTGTGGCCCAAAAACAAAGCAAAAGAAACAAACAAAACAAAAAACAACAAAATAATAATAATAATAATAATAAAATTTATAACTCAATTTTACTTTTAATCATTTTTAAATGGCCTTTATTTTTAAGAATATTGTTCAATAGAATTATAAGCCTTATAGAAATAATAAATCTTTCAAATAAAATAAATGTATTACAAGTTTGGGAATAGCATATTGAGAAAGCAAATCAGAATTTGAAAATAAAAAAAAATAAGATAGGGCCCGGGAAATAGCATGGAGGTAAGGCGTTTGCCTTTCATGCAAAAGGTCATCGGTTCAAATCCCGGTGCCCCATATGGTCCCCCGTGCCTGCCAGGAGCAATTTCTGAGCATGGAGCCAGGAGTAACCCCTGAGCACTGCCAGGTGTGACCCAAAACCCAAAAAAAAAAAAAAAAAAGATAGCTCATGGTTCCACAGTTCACCTCATAGTAGGTACTACCATAGCTTAAAGCAAAGGATGCACAGATCAGAAATCACAACATCATGCTCTACACTATACCTTGCTGTCCAAGAGAAGGTTGTCTGGTTTGATATCTCTGTGGATGAATCCAAGCTGGTGAATGGAGTCTATAGCTAAAACTGTTTCTGCTATATAAAACTGAGTCTCCTCTTCTGTCAGGGTGTCTTTTTTCATCAAAAGAGTCATCATGTCCCCTGAAAATGAAGATACAAAAACCAACTTATACACACACAAACACACAAACAGAATACATGAGGAAGTGCCAGTTTTCAGAGAAATCTTCTTTATTTGCCATAACATAAGAAAATCCTAAAATCCTTCTGTGTTCCAGACACGCATCAGTATAAATAGAAATAGTAAATTGTTTCTATTTAAGAGGTAAAATTCACAGCACAGAAAGCAAAGTATTTTCATGTAAGCTGTTGAGACTGACCATTAAGCAATGGTTTGCATGTTACTTAAGAAGAAATCTTTTCACACTAAAAATAAATTGGCTTATGAAAATCTTTATACTAGAAAAAAATCTACTTTACTTTGCATATATATTTTATACACCTGTCTCTGGCTAGAACCATACAGATTGTACTCATGTTCTTCTAGGGAGGTTGAAATGTCAAACAAAATTTTAAACATATGGAGAGGGTCAAAGAAGTTCTCCAATTTATATTCAAAAAGTACAAGAATATAAACAAATTAAAGATCACAGTTCATATCCAGGTGCCCTCTCCAACAAAGAAAAAAAGGAAAAAAAAAAAAGATCAGTGGGTATTTTCCTCCAGTGTTTTACTGTATTTAAATATAAATCAATATGCCTTATGCAACATTTACAACATACTATTGTTAATTTATTTGCAAATTCAAATTTCAATTATCTCTACTTAATGCCAGTAACAATAAATGATGAAAAAAATTCTGATCCTAACTCAACATTTAGACAAAAGCAAAGAAAATACATGTAAGTAAATAAAAGCTAAGAGAAACAGGAAAAATTCAGTTAGGATCTCACTCACACACAGTCATTTATGTTAGAAAACGGGAAAAAGAGAAAGAAACCTTTGATTTTAATAGAACATTAAGCTTTCTGAATTTCACTTATAATCTGGGGAGAAGTTTTGTAGTCGTGGAGAAAATTACTTTTAGGCAAAAATAAAATACTTTCTCAAAATGCCTTTTTCCCACTTTATTATTTCAATGCCAAGATTTAAAATACAGCCATCATGGCAGTCATATATATGTAGCAATGAATGTATAACATAGATATGAGGGCAGTGCAAGAGGTCAGATCTCAGTTTGCTTCATTGTCCTTGCACTGTGGCCCAAAAGAGCAGCTAGTGGCCTCACCTGTGTAAGCTTGCCTAGCTGATGAGCTCAGGCCAGGTGGTCTATGGTTTTGCCAGCCAACTCCACCAAGTGCAAAGGGTCCGGGAGACATGAGAAGCTATGAAAGATGGTGCAGCTTTAAGGCTAGAGGAGATACATGTCAAGACTGTCTAAGCTGGTTCTTATTCCAATATAAGCACCTACAGAAATTTCTTCTCAGTCTACCAGTCTCTTTTCTAATCTTCATCAATTGTTGATAAAAAATAGATGGTTGCTTGGTAGGTTGGTAGGTTGGTAGGTAGGTAGTTAGGTAGGTAAGTAGTTAGGTAGGTAGGTAGGTAGGTAGGTAGGTAGGTAGGTAGGTAGGTAGGTAGATAGGTAGGTAGGTAGGTGGGTAGGTAAGTAGGTAGATGGATGGATGGATGATTGATAGATAGATGAATGATAGATAGATGACCCTAGGTCTAAACTAAAGTTTCTCATAAAACCAAAATATTATGACACAATTTTATTTACTTTACTACAGAACCAAAAAAATAAAATTTTCTTCTTTCCCCAACAATACTGTTCAGTTTATCTACTCACTGAAAACATACTGTGCTCCCAGCATGTTTGTTCTGTTCTAGTTTAGCTTTGGAACTAGCTGTCTTATGTTGTTACATAAAACTTGAAATCTCAGAAATGAAAAATTAATTCTGAATACTAAGAAATGAGAAATTCGTTTATTAATGTTAATTATTTAAAAAGAAAAAGGTTGAAGCAAGAACTGTTAGAGCTTAAAATCTGTCACTGGTAACTTAATATACATGATTTCCACTGACAGGAAAGCAGGCAGAGTCCCTAATATATTCCTATATATTTAAAAAGTAGAAAAGAAATCATGAGGATGAATGAGAAAGTTACTTTTATAGCACTAAGGAATATAGAAAGACACCTCAGCACAAGACAGGCAACTGACCTCTTTATAGACCTAAAAAAGATAAAGAAAGCAACTCTGTGAGGACAATTAGAAGTAGAGAGGAGGGTTAATTGGTGTGAGAGAAAAAAAAACACAAAACGAAAAAGGAAAAATAACCTTTCATCATCAAGTAATTACCTCCAGGCAGGAACTCCATGATTAGGTAGAGGTTTAGCTTATCCTGAAAACTATAGAACATTTTCACAACCCACAAACTGTCTGCCTCCACTAGAATGTCACGTTCCGCACGAATGTGGCCAACCTGGAGGTATATGCATTTGATTAATGACAAGCTTTGCTTTGTTTTATTAGATTGTATATTTGTTTAAACAATTTAAATACATTTTGAGTATTAAATTGTGGTGATGCAAAAGATATAATTTATGCTTAGGCAAATCTAATTCAAAATTGACATTTGACTTGAGATATTTAGCAATGAAAACCTGAGTGATGAAAGGATTAAAAAATGGCAAAATGAATGGATTTAATGCAAACGGCAACTTTAATGATACTATAAATTGAAACTTATTAGTTAAAATTACCATTCTCTTGCATATATTTTTGTTGAAATAATTTCTTATGATAAAAAGTAAATCTCCAAGATGAGAATCTCTAAAGTACTGCTTTGGATCTACAAAAACAGTGTCTTGGTTGACAACTCCACAAACTATAATGTCATTAGCATTTAGTTAGTGCTGATGTGTTCTATCAATTCTTTCTGAACTGAAATACAAATAAAAACTAAGTTAAAGATTCAAATTTAAGACATTCTTCAGTTTTCACTTAGATGAAAGCAGAAGCCGAGATCCAGTTGAAGATCTGTGAGAACTGGCAAATTATCAAAATGCTGATCATTACTTACTTTTAAATATAATAGTATGTATTGTGTCAATCTCTGTTCTTCTCTTCTAAGGATCACAAAATCCAAAGTTGGGTTAACTCAGGTATAGATAAAGTCCAATCCAATCCTTTTTTTTTAAAAAAAAAAAAATATGGAACGTTTCACGAATTTGCATGCCATCCTTGCACAGGGGCCATGCTAATCTTTTCTGTATGGTTCCAATTTTAGTATATGTGCTGCCAAAGCGAGCACCCAGTCCAATCCTTAAGAAGTTCTGGTCTTAATATAGGCTATAAAGTTTGACTTCTCTAATACTCTCAGAGATAAAGCTTATCAAAATTCACTAGCATTTTTGTTGGAAACCATGGTTGCTGTTTTGTCTTTGGTTTTTGGTTTGGTTTGTGAGATTTTTTGGTGTTTTTTTTTTTTTTTGTTTTTGTTTTTGTTTTTTTTCCCACACCTGATGGCATTCAGGGATTCTTCCTGGCTCTGTATTCAGAAATCATCCCTGGAAGGCTCGGTGGACCATATGGGATGCCAGGAATCAAACCCAGGTCTGTCCTGGGTCGGTCACGTGCAAGGCCATGTGCAAGGCAAATGCCCTACAGCTGTGCTATCTCTCCGGCCTTGGTTGCTGTTTTGTTTATACAATATTCTGAATTCTACTTGTGTTACAAGGATGTCTTATTTCCATTTGAGATTGAAAAAAATCAATCTCTCCTATCTTACACCTAGCCTGCCCACTATCTTCCATGTTAACCCCTGGAGGTATGGAGAAGCTGAGTTTATATATCCAAGTCTGTACTAAAAATGTAAATTTAGGAAAACTTTAAGTAGCTTCAATATTGTAGAAAACTTCCATTTGGGGGCCAGTGAGGTGGCGCTAGAGGTAAGGTGTGTCTGCCTTGCAAGCACTAACCAAGGAAGGACCAAGGTTCCATCCCCTGGTGTTCCATATGGTCCCCTAACCCAGGGCTAATTCCTGAGTGCTTAGCCGGGAATAACCCTTGAACATCAAACGAGTGTGCCCCCCCAAAAAAAAAAAAATAAACAAAAAAAGCAAACCTCCATTTTTCACATTTTGACAAGGTATGAGGGTAAAAAATGGAAATTCAAGGTGATATGGAATTGTGTTATAAAATCATGATGCTGAGTAAAATATCTGCCTTTACTTATCAATACAGAAGCAAAGCTTTTGGAAAACACCAATGTCACTAGCTAAACTGCAGCAAGTGTTATTATCAGAAACTATGAGTGGACAAGGGTTTTCAACTGTCTCTACTTCTAATAGTTATGATCTCTAGTTATGGTCTCTCTGCCTGTTACAGGAAGCCAGAAGAAAAATGGGAAGGTGTTACAATTATCACTTCTTTTTCTTTTTTTTTTTTTTTTTTTTTTTTTGGTTTTTGGGTCACACCCAGAGGTGCTCAGGGGTTACTCCTGGCTCTATGCTCAGAAATCGCTCATGAAAGGCTCGGGGGATCATATGGGATGCCGGGATTCAAACCACTGTCCTGTCCTTCTGCAGGCAAGGCAAATGCCCCACCTTCATGCTATCTCTCCGGCCCCCAACTACCACTTCTTAACTTTGGAAGACAAAATAGTGACTGGAACATTTCCTGTTTGTCAAGAGGGAAGCTACCATCTCTGTGAGCACACCATCTGTGCTCTTCTCTCTTGGAGATGAAACAGCATTTAGAAACCTTGAGGCACAGGAGCAGAATCAGGTAAATACGGGATAAAAAATGAGTCAAAGTTGCAAGTGACACAAAAGATTCACTTCTCCCTGTTCCATAAATATTTAATAAGCTAGGAACTACATGTTAGTTACTATCCTGGACACTAAGAAGGCAAAGATAAAAGCTGTCCTTTGTCCCACTCAAAAGCCTTAAGGTGGGACCAGAGAGATAGCATGGAGGTAAGGCATTTGCCTCTCATGCATAAGGTCATTAGTTCAAATCCCGGCATCCCATATGGGCCCCCGAGTCTGCCAGGAGCGATTTCTGAGTGTAGAGCCAGGAGTAACCCTGAGCGCTGCCAGGTGTGACCCAAAACCAAAAACAAAACAAAAAACAAAAACAAAAAAATTAAGGTATCACAACCAGTGATTTTCTTTTTTCACTTGAAGAAAAACAAAGGGGGCCGGAGAGATAGCATGGAGGTAGGATGTTTGTCTCTTATGCATAGGACGGTGGTTCAAATCCCGGCATCCCATATGGTCCCCAGAGCCTGACAGGCGCGATTTCTGAGTGTAGAGCCAGGAGCAACCCCTGAGTGCTGCTGGGTGTGTTGTAAAAAAAAAAAAAAAAGAAAAAAAAAGAAAAAAAAGCAAAGAAGTGAACTAAACGCTGGTCCTCTAATCATTGAAATTTTATTTTCTAGTTAGCAGAAACTTCATCCTCTGGGACAGAATGATATCCTGACTCTCTGTAGCAGTTTTTATTCCTGCTCAGTTTAGAAAAAGCAAACAATAACTTATCTAAATAAGACATATTTTACAAAATACTATAAAATATTATATTAAAACTGTGTCATTGTTACTAGGAGTCATAAATTTCTATTGTTTTACTTCCACTCTCAATTAGAAGAAACATGCTTGCATCCTTTATGTGGCCAGAAATTAAACTGGACCAGACTGAGATGAACCCTACAATGGAAGGATATCAGCAATGGGAGTGAGCAATTCAGTTAAGTGCATCATCTAAAATTCTACTTCTAAGAATATTACCTTGACTTTCAAATTTGAATTTTTCACAATTTGCTGAAAGTATAATATTTGAGAAATAGTTTTATCACAGTATGTTTGGATAGTCTTCTGTAATCCTGTAAGAAACCTGGTATACACTATGAAGGAGTATGCTCTGAAAGTCATGATGTCTACTTCTCTTTATTCTTCTGAATGCTATTTGATAAGAGGTTTTGTTAAAAACTATATGGTATGTGTCTTGTAAAAGAAAAGTTGTGAAATAGGAAGCATACTGACTAATCAATGTACCTTTATGCTTTCTCAAGCTTAAATGAAAGCATACATTTTCCCAAGAATAACTGTCGGTATTCTTTCAGTGCCTATACATCTATACTACATACTAATTTCTACAAAATCCATAAACAGAACCATAGTGCACTTTGAATAGACAGCACTAGTATAAACTATATAGTATTTGAAGATTTACTACCAGGGTACTTGACAACCTCAGACAAAATCCCTGGGAAACTGAAGTTTCTGGGTAATATATGAAAAGAAAAAAGAAAATTAAAATTCAAAATTCTAAGGTGATATAGAAATGAACGGTAGAAAAGCTTCATCAATTATACATCCTCTCAAGAGGCAGATCCAAATGGTGTGAGGCCAGTTTCTGTTACTGCTCTTGGGTTCTCTATTTGGACTTCTCTTAGTCATAGCTACATGCCCTGACTTTAGCATCTGATCTTTACAAGGTCTTTACAGTCATGATCCTCTCCAGTCTATTCTGAAGCAGTCAGCAAAATGTAAACAATTTACTTAACATATGCATTTTCATCTTCAATATGCTAATATTTGAAATTCATTTTGGTGGGAAAAGGTTCCTTCCTTTTGAGTTGTAGTCCCAAGCTAATTTCTGGCACAACTCAACCCAGTTAAGTAGGCATTAAGGTTCAGTGCTTGGATCTAGCAGCAATGAGAACTACCAGAAACACCTCAGGAGAGGCAACGGTCACAGGGGCTACACATACTAGTACTTGGGAACCTATGCAGGTCTGGGAATCAAACTAGCAATTTGAGCTATCTTGCCAACCCTCCATAATATTCTTAAGGCAACTTATAAACATATTTGAAAAATGCTTTAGGTTTTTACAATGCTATTTAATTATTATAAAACAATTTGCACTGATCTGCCGTTTGCATTATATTTTTCAAATTCATTTTGAAATTAGAACACAGTTATCTCTTAAATACTTATGGGCTATTTTTTTTTTTTCAAAAAACTTGGTTTGAGTGTATAGAAGTATATTAAGACACAGGAGTATATTAAGACACATGCGTATATTAATATGCAGAAGTATATTATGACACATTTCCAAATCATAAATCTAGATCTTAGATCTAAGATGCAGACACAATTTCTATCTCTCAGCACTCAATCAGAAACATGCCACAGCTGGGAACCGGGAGGTGGCACAGGAGGTAAGGTGCCTGCTGCCTTGCCTGCGCTAGCCTAGCACGGACCACGGTTCGATCCCCCGGTTCCCGTATGGTCCCCCGTGCCTGCCAGGAGCGACTTCTGAGTGCATAACCAGGAGTAACCCCTGAGCGTCACTGGGTATGGCCCAAAAAAACAAACAAAAAAAAAGAAACATGTCACAGGGCCAGGAGATAGCATGGAGGTAAGGTGTTTGCCTTTCATGCAAAAGGTCATCGGTTCAAATCCCGGTGCCCCATATGGTCCCCCATGCCTGCCAGGAGCAATTTCTGAGCATGGAGCCAGGAGTAACCCCTGAGCACTGCCGGGTGTGACCCAAAAACCAAAAAAAAAAAAAAAAGAAACATGTCACAATGCCAGGTGTGACCTCAAAGTGACCTCATGAAAGGAACATCTTGTAATAAACAGAGATACAAACAGCAGATACTTTTCACATTGATTTTTAACTTTTAAAAGACAGCATAAAATATTTGGTATTTTTTGTTTTGGTTTTTGGTTTTTGGGTCACACCCGGCAGCACTAAGAGGTTACTCCTGGCTCTATGCTCAGAAATCGCCCCTGGCAGGCACGGGGGACCATATGGGGTGCCAGGATTCGAACCAATGATCTTCTGCATGCAAGGCAAACGCCTTACCTCCATGCTATCTCTCCAGCCCCTGGTCTTATTTTATACTTAAAAATATGTGATTCTTTAGTTAGACGAAAAACAAAATTATAGAATACATGACATAGCTTAGAAAATCTAGTAAGCAAAGATATTTCAAATAAGCAAAAAAACTCAGTTTTAGAAAAATAACAACAAAAACATCATAAGCTAACTAACAGCTCTGCTATAAATGTGTTTTACCTGCTCCTTTTCAAGCATATCTGCTTTGCGAAGTATTTTCATTGCATATACATGCCCTGTATCTTTCTTCTGAACAAGTCGCACCTAAGAATTATCAAAGAAATTGCAAATTAAAAGTTTATAATACCAACTTAATGCTTTCATGTACTGTAGGAAGTAATAAACTAAGGAGCTAGAGCAGTAGAGGCATAGCACAGTGGGCAGGGTGTTCTTGAATATGGCCAATGGCCAACCTGAGTTTAATCCCTGCATCTCAAATGGTTCCAAGTCTGCCAAGAGTAATCCCTGAGAACTATCTAGTGTGACCAAAAAAAAAAAAAAAAAAAAAATTAAACTGAAAAGTAGGGTAAGTTTCTTGCCTTGTATACAGTCAACCCCAGATTGAACCCCAGAACTGCTTGGTTTCCAAAACACCACCAGAAGCAGATTCTAAGTACCGCTGGGGTTAGTCCAAACCTGACTTCTCTGGCCTCATCCACCCCCAAATAAAAAACAAACTTGAAAAAGTATTACAATTTTAATATAAGCAACTAGAAATAAGAAAAGAGAAAACTTGGGGTCGGAGAGATAGCATGGAGGTAAGGTGTTTGTCTTTTATGCAGAAGGTTGATGGTTCGAATCCTGGCATCCCATATGGTTCCCTGAGCCTGCCAGGAGTGATTTCTAAGCATAGAGCCAGGAGTAACACCTGAGCGCTGCCAGGTGTGACCCCCCCAAAAAGTAAATAAATAACAAAGAAAAGAGAAAACCATTTCAATGTTCAAAATGAATATATTACACAATGATTTTGGTGCTAGAAAAAATTTAGAATACCTCTCAATCAGAACAGTTTTAACTTTTGGGCTGGAGCAATAGCACAATCAGTGGTAGGGTGTTTTCTTTGCACACAGATGATCTGGGATGAACTCAGGTTTGATACCCAGCATCCTATACGGTCCCACTTAGCCTGCCAGGAGCAATTTCTGAGTGCAGAGCCCTGAGAACCGCTGTGGCCCAAACTCCCCTGAAAAATTAGCTAAACAAACCAATCTAATTAAAAACACTCACTTTCTTTTTTGCTTTGTTTTGTTTTTTGGGCCACACCCATTTGATGCTCAGGGGTTACTCCTGGCTAAGTACTCAGAAATTGCCCTTGGCTTGGGGGGACCATATGGGATGCTGGGGGATCGAACCACGGTCCTTCCTTGGCTAGTGCTTGCAAGGCAGACACCTTACCTCTAGCGCCACCTCTCCGGCCCCAACACCCACTTTCTAATGTAAGGACTCGTTAACACCCTGGCACATGTCAGTCAGCTCAGAAAACAAGTAAATAGGGGCCCGGAGAGATAGCACAGCAGCAGACCAAAGGTGGTTGGTTCGAATCCTGGTGTCCCATATGGTCCCCCGTGCCTGCCAGGAGCTATTTCTGAGCAGACAGCCAGGAGTATCCCCTGAGTACCGCCAGGTGTGGCCCAAAAACCAAAAAAAAAAAAAAAAAAAAAAAAAAAAAAAAAAAAAAAGAAAAAAAAGAAAAGAAACAAGTAAATTATGACAATATTTGAAACAGTCAAAAAGCTCTGTTCCCTTGCAGACTGGAACTAGAGATATAGTATAGCAGGTAGGGCATGCGGCCTAACCACTTCGATCCCCAGCACCCAATGTGGTCCTGAGCACTGCCAGGCATAATTCCTAAATGCAAAGCCAGGAATAACTGGAGCAACAAAAGTCCATCCTGTTCCCCAACCCCAGGTCAAAAAAAAGCTCATTCAGCAGCTGAAGTGATGAGCACATAAAGCGTCTTCCAGGAAACTGACCAAGGTTCATTCCCCAGCACACATGATCCACCTCAGGAGAGACTCCTGAAGCCCTGAGCACCATGTGTAAATAATGAAAATGAGGTTTTAGTTGTGTGTTTTTTCTAACTTTAAACACTATGCTTTATAAAGTTGTTCAGAATACTACTGTTTTAGCCATTCAATGTTCTAACACAAATACCACCATCACCAGTGTGACCTTCCTTCCACCAGTGTCTCCAGTTTCCTACCCACTCCCTTGTCTGTTCCCTTAGCAAACACAAAATAATTTATATTGCTTATAGCAACAAAATGGCAAATAGAATTATCAAAAAATAGTTCAGTAAAGGAAAATTTGAAACTTGTTTTATCTCACAATGGTGTTTATTAAAGTCACCGGCTGAGGATTTACGAAGCTGTTTGTTGTTCATTCTTCCATGCTTTAGTGGGCTTCTATGCTACTTTTCCATCTAATTTGCTGCTACTAGGCAGTCAATATTGTGGAATTTGAAGGTGTCATTCAAAAGCTAATGCAGACACCCTCAGAAGATAGAAGACTGGGGATTCTTTAGCTTTGTCATCTTTTTGAGATTAGCTGTGAAACTATGAAGCTGGGCCATTTATATGCCAGAGGCTCTGGGGCATGGATGTGGTAGCTGGGGCTTCAGCAGGGTGAGTACCTGCCCACCCCCTCCCAAGAAGGTCCTGATTTTCCAACCTAGGAAAACAAATTCTCCCCTCTCTTATTTTACAACTTTTTTTTGGGGGGGGTGGGTCTGGGGGGGGTAGAGTTGGGCCACACCCAGCAGCGTTCAAGGATTACTCCTGGCTCTTCACTCAGAAATCGCTCCTGGCAGATATGGGGATCATATGGGATGCCAGGATTTAAACCACCATTGGTCCTAGGTTGGCCCCTTATTTTACAACTTTTTTAAAGGAATACTTTATGATAAAAAGGACAGTAATGGTCTATACCAGTTAACAGCAAACAATATTAATTTGCTGCCTGCAAATTAATATAAGGGGGCCAGAGAGATAGCACAGTGGTGTGGTCTTGCATGTGGCCAACACGGGAGGGACCTAGTTCGATTCCCAGCATCCCATGTGGTCCCCCAGCCTACCAGAGGCAATTTTCTGAGTGCAGCTCCAAGAGTGACCCTGAGCTCTGCTGGGTGTGGCCCAGAAACCAACCAATCAATCAATGAATCAATAAACAAAGTTTAAAATAAAACAAATTTGGAGCCAGAGTGGTGGTACGAAGCAGGAAGGCGTCTGCCTTGCCAGTGCTAGCCTAGGGCAGACCACAGTTAGATCTCCTGGTGTCCCACATGGTCCCCCAAGCCAGGAGCGATTTCTGAGTGCGTAGCCAGAAGTAACTCCTGAGCGTCACCAAGTGTGACCCCCCACCAAACAAACAAGCAAACAAACAAAAAACCAAATTTAATATAATGGTTCCAACTGAAGATATGTGTTTTAGTTTTATTAGAACTGAGAAGGTACTTCATCCATACCATTCAATATATCATATATTGTATGTGAGTAATACATACAAATAATAATACAAATACAATGGTGAAACCATTTTTCCAAGGGCCAGGAGGACCTGACTATAGTACGAAACTTGCCACAAAGATGGTGGAGAGAAGTAAAGGCAGAGAAAGGAGCACTAGGACAATGATAGTTGGAACTAATCACTCTGGATAAGAACTAGGAGCTGACATGAGACAGTGATATGCATGATACCCCTTCAGTAACAATAATGCACACCACAGTATGTAAAAGAAAAAAAATAGAGAGCTAGAGGGAGGATGTAAGAAGGGGGAAAGGGAGAGAGAAGATAGGGGGAGAGAGAGAGGAGAGAGGGAGTTATAGAAGAAGGAAGAGAGAGGCAGGAGGCAGGAGGGAGAGAGGGAGGGAAGAAGGGGAGAGAGGATATCTGCCACAGAGGCAAGCAGGGGAGAGGATGGGTGGGGGACAGGAGGTACACTGAGGACTTCGGTGACAGAAAATGTTCACTGGTGAAAGGATGTGTGTTGGACACTGTATGACTGAAACTCAATCATGAACAACTTTATAATGCATCTCACAATGACTCAATTAAAGAATTTTTGTTCTTATTTTTGTTTTATTGGGTGGTTTGGTTTGGTTTGGGTTTGGGTTTGGATTTGGGCTTGGGTTTGGTTTGGTTTTTAGGATAGAGGTGCTCAGGAATTAACCCTGACAGTGCTTGGGGGACCGTTTGGAATGCCCCTGATCCAATCCTGGTTAGCCTCGTGCTATGCAAATGCCCTCCTCACTGTGCTATATAACTCTGCCCCAGAACTTACTTATTTTTTAAAAATGTCTTTTTCTCTTTTCCCAATGCCACTCAGTTCTCATACTATTTCAGATTTATTTTTCAGAACAAAACATATTTTAGTACTATTTGTTCCCTTTTAAAATTAATATAATTTAGAGTTTGCTACTTTTTAATTGGGAACTTTAATATTTGGGAACTTTCTGTTTTTGCTGAAAAATTCAGTAAAAACAAAAGTTTTAGTTAGGGCCAGAGAGATAGCATGGAGTTAAAGCATTTGCCTTGCAAACAGAAGGACAGTGGTTTGAATCCCGGCATCCCATATGGTCCCCTGAGCCTGCCAGGAGCAATTTCTGAGTGTAGAGTCAGAAGTAACCCCTGAGTGCTGCCGGGTGTGACCCAAAAACCACAAAAAAAAAAAAAAAAAAAAAAAAAAAAAAAAAAAAGTTTTACTTAGCTTTATTTTTGGAAAGACATAATGTACATAAAGGAAATTTCAGTGTTTCTAGAGATGCATATTATTCCCATTAAGTACATGCAAAAATTTTAACTCACTAGCTACTGAAACAGGTAGGCTATTTTCAATCTTGTTATAAAAAATGAGCAATGGGGGCCGGGCGGTGGCGCTGCAGGTAAGGTGCCTGCCTTACCACGCTAGCCTTGGACGGACCACGGTTCGATCCCCCGGTTCCCATATGGTCCCCCATGCCTGCCAGGAGTGACTTCTGAGCGGATAGCCAGGAGTAACCCCTGAGCGTCACTGGGTGTGGCCCAAAACCAAAAAAATAAAAAAGAAAAAAATGAGCAATGATGGGCCTGGGAGATAGCATGGAGGTAAGGCGTTTACCTTTCATGCAAAAGGTCATCGGTTCGAATCCCGGTGCCCCATATGGTCCCCCGTGCCTGCCAGGAGCAATTTCTGAGCATGGAGCCAGGAGTAACCCTTGAGCACTGCCAGGTGTGACCCAAAAACCCAAAAAAAAAAAAAAGAAGTTCTCATTTTTCAGGGCCGGAGAGATAGCATGGAGGTAAGGCGTTTGCCTTTCCTGCAGAAGGTCAGTGGTTCAGATCCTGGCATCCCATATGGTCCCTGAGCCTGCCAGCAGCGATTTCTGAGAATAGAGCCAGGAGTAACCCCTGAGCGCTGCCAGGTATGACCCAAAAACCAAAAAAAAAAAAAAAAAAATCTCATTTTCTATCCCTTCCCCAAGATAATTGTTATACAAATGTTCATAATCAATTTTCTAATGGAAATCTATACAGAATATGTACTATACTGTTTGGATAATATAAAATGAAAAGAAATTGTTCACACTATCCATTCTTTCTATGGTGATTTTGGTTATAGAAACTGTGAATGTAATATAAAAACTGCAATATCCACTGTAACTCTCATTCCTTTTTTTCAGTTTGTGCTTTTTGTTTTCATAGATGTATTGTTAGTTTGCTGCTACAGAGAGGTAGTGTGGGAAGGGAAAAGCAAAAGAATGAATGTCAGGAAGATCTAGTAACAATGCTCAATAGCTATGTGACTTTGGAATATAAATTTCAGTCTTAATTTAATCATCAAAATAATGAATTACAGGAGCTGGTGTGACATACAACAGGTAGAGTGCTTATCTTACATGTAGGTACCCAGATTCGATTGCCAGAATCTTATACAGTCTGCCTGCCAGAAGTTATTCCCAGTACAGAAGCAGGAGTAAGCCCCTAAGTACCACCAGTGTGGTCCAAACATCAAACCAAATAAAACAAAATAAGAATTAGTTATAATAGGGGCCAGAGAGATAGCATGGAGGTAAGCCTTGCATGCAGAAGGTAGGTGGTTCGAATCCCAGCATCCCATATGGTCCCCTGAGCCTGCCAGGAGCGATTTCTGAGGCTAAGAGCAAGAAGTAGTCCCTGAGCACTGTCGGGTGTGTCCCAAAAAACAAAAAACAAAAGAAAAAGAATTAGTTATAATAGGGGGTCAGAGTGGTGGCTCAAGTGGTAAGGCAGACGTCTGCCTTTCCCTCGCTAACCTAGGACGGACTGCGGTTCAATCCCCTGGCATCCCATATGGTCCCCCAAGCCAGGAGCGATTTCTGAGCGCATAGCCAGGAGTAACTCCTGAGTGTCACTGGGTGTGGCCCAAACAACAGCAAAAAAATTTAGTTATAATAAGAGAAAGAAAAGGGGGGGCAGAGAGCACACAGGACAGACCCAGGTTCAATTCCCGTCACCCCATATGGTTCCCCAAGCTGTAACCAAGGCACCACCATGCTAGACCCAAAAAC
>PVKC010019629.1:0-19006 GCA_004027635.1 Crocidura indochinensis
CATAAAATCAGGGGGATTCCCATATCAAATTGTCCTCCTTCCACCTCCATTCCCATCCTACCACCCTAGTCAATTCAGATTTGTAATTGTTTTACGATCCCTTTCTTAAATTTTCCTTTGATATTCAATATGCTTTGGAAATATAAATTTGAAGAAATATGTGTATCTTGTTATATTGCTTATTTTAAGATTCAGTAAAACTGCCTTAGTTTATTTACAGTCTTAGAGTAAACCACAAATAAAATTGTTCAGACTATAATGAATTTGAATAGTAAACAAAGTATCAAAAACTCATTTACCAGGAAGTATTCAACTGATTATTTAAGAAATTTTATCCAAATTCTGTTCTAAATCTAGAGTAAAATAAAAGAAAACTCAATAAGAATGAAGAAAAAAAACAAGGAATGCTATTTTTTATTCTGTAGCACTTCAATATTTTAATTAGACATTATTGCCCAAAGAATCATTCATGTTGTCCTCAGAAACCAAGAAAAAATTTGTTTATCTTAAACAGTTTCCACTAGATCCCTTTTCCTTTGCTTCCTTCAGGAACTTGGTCTAGTGAAAAAGAACTTTACAGTTATCTGTGGGAAGCTGGAAACCATCAAGTTATTGAGGTTACAAAATTGGGAGAAAAGATAGAGATAGTCCATTTTTTTTTGTTCATTGGTACTACTATTGAAGATGTCCCTGAAAATATCTTTGTTGCAATTAAACAGGAACAACAACAAAAAAGATAGAGTGTATGCCCTTATTTCAGAAAATAAATCAATATATTTTAATGAAAGCTTGAAAAATAGTTAATGTCATGTGGATAGCAAATAATGCATAGTGAAAATTTAGATACACTTTTTCATTGTTAGTACTTGACATTAGAATGAGCCCAGTTTATATTTTTTAGTCTTATCTGTGTTTATTTAAAATGCTCTAGTCAGGGCCAGAGAGATAGTAGGACACTTGCCTTGCATGTAGCAGATTCTAGTTTGATCTCCAACATACCACATATTCTCTCCAAACTGACAGGAGTGATTAAAATGTATAAAATACAAAGAGTGCAGATCCAGGAGTTAACCCTGAGTACTGCAAGGTATGGCCCAAGACACCCCACCCCCCGCAAATTCTCATTGACTGCAGCTGATCTACCAAAATGTTTTAAGTTAGAACCTTTGAAGTAGAAGGAAAACTCATTACCTTTCTTCTGTTATAAACTTATTATTCTAGGGGCCCGGGAGATAGCATGGAGGTAAGGCATTTGCCTTTCATGCAAAAGGTCATCGGTTCGAATCCCGGTGCCCCATATGGTCCCCCGTGCCTGCCAGGAGCGATTTCTGAGCATGGAGCCAGGAATAACCCCTGAGCACTGCTGGGTGTGACCCAAAAACCAAAAAAAAAACCCTTATTATTCTAATACTCAGCTTCTCAGAGACCATTGTAATATATTAATAATCAGTGCATATCAGTAGATATTCTTGTTGACAATGATTGGTCATCAGTGATATAAACGTTGAGTAGGTTTTATATAAAAGTCATATGATAGAAATATATATAAATGCTAGAAAATATAAATCACACCTTGTATAGATGAACTGCAAATATGTTTAGATACACATCTGTATGTATATACTGTATTAAATGGGATATAGCATATGCTATATATATTTACATACTACATAGGCTAACTCACCTGCACAAATTGTGTCCTAATAAATGAGGCATTCATTTGTAATCTTATTTTTTCATAAAACTTTTCTTACATTGCTGAGATTTTTTTGCATATATTTCAATCTTTTAGTTTGGCATTGACCAACCTGGAGTGAGAGCCTTGCTCTTCTCTTGCAAGTAGATAGCAGATCAGAGGACATGTCTTTTATGAAGGCACTAACTTCCTCCAACTTTGATTCTAATGAGAACACAATTTTCAGGGAACAGGAAAGAGTGATGCCATAAAATTTGGTTTAGGCTTATTGCCTAGTTTCCTCATAGCAAGTATTGCATTTTGTTAGCCCATTAGATTGAATTTATAATGGCAATAGTTACACTTTGCTTTCAGAACATTTTTACTCTAATACCAGAACTTAATTTCTGTAAACAGAATAGCATACCTTAATGGAACTTTATTTTTATCACACAATTTTATACAAATAAATTCTATGCAAATTCCCTAATATAAATACAAAATAAAATCGAAAATATTAATTTTGTGGGAGCTTTTGAAGGCCTCCAAACATCATGTAATTCTCATAATAACTCTGTGTGAAGATAAGAAATAAATAGCAGCTTTTTTCCCTTTATAGGAGTGCACCTAGACATGTGCATATATTAAAGTAGAGGGTGGTGAAAAATGGATTTGAGCTTAATTTTGATGATGCTTAGGCAAGCTATGTCTTTAACCAGCTGGATAGGAAGCTTTGACAGAAGCTAAAATACTATCTGATTGCAGGAAAAAAGAATCTGTTTTCATCAAGTTTGTGTAATCAGTTGTCGCAAATGTATACTACTTCTAAGGAACATATTATCCTCATATACTCTGAGCATTGCAAAAGAGATGAAATGTTTTTCTGACTTATTTTTATAAAATACACTATCAAGCAGGACCTAAGAAATAACACGGTGGTAGGGGATTTGCCTTGCACACTGCCAACCCTAATGAACCCGGGTTTGTTTCCCAGTATGCCCGGAGGGAAAAGCCAGGAATAACTCCTGAGCACCACCGCTGGGTGTGGCCCTAAAACCAAAGCTAACCAAACAACCAACAAACAAAAAACAACATACAATTAAACAGCAAAATACTAGTCAAGTATGTGATAAAAAGAAAATCACAAAAACTTATTCACAAGCTACACTTTGGAATGTAGGAATCAACAAATTCATGACACAATATGTGTTTGGTATTAGTGTTTATTCTAGGAATGTGCTCCTGGTTTTCTATTGAATCATTTGCTAAAATAATAAAATAAATAATAAAATATCAAAATAATAACTTGTAGATGCTCTGTACTTCCGATTACTAAGTACATTGGATAGTATTGAACTATATTTTTATCCAGCAGATATACTGAGAATATAACGATTAGTAATATAAATGGTATTAAATATATTGTTATATAAACCATATATTAAGAATAGTATAATATAGAAATAAATATTATTAAAGTATAAAATGTGTAAAATACACTGTTAAATGTACAACTTATTTCATGAAGACTAAGACCATAAGATCTTGCTCATCATTTACCTGAGTCATCATTTGTAGTTAATATCTTTCTCTAAATTATAATCAATGTAATAAATTTCAATGATATAATATTCTAAATACTAGTACATATTCAAATATAAAGATACATAGATATATATATATAGATACAAAATATCTGATAAATAATAACTTTTACTTAATGTTCACCATAGTCCTTGGAGATATTGACTACTATATTGACTACTACTACTACTACTACTGTTTTTACAATGAAAAAGCAGAAGGGCAAAGCAAATAAAAACTTGACCAAACTCAGATAATTAAAAAATGGTAGAGTTGAATTAAAACAGTAGGTTAAACCTATGTGTCTTTAATCTTAAATAGTAATGAAAGTTCTTCTCAAAGTCACAATTACTAGAAAAAAGTTGACATCTTACTTGTTTAAAATATATATATGTGCATTTGGTACTGGAAAGATAGTACAGTGAGTAGGATGTTGTAGTGCAAGCAGCCTACCTGGGTTCTATCCTTGGCAAGTTACAGAGTAAGCCAGGAGCCATCTCTGAGCACAGAGTCAAAAATAAACCCTGGACATTAACAGGTGTGGCTTATAAACCCAAACCAAAACCAAAAGCAAACCAACAACAATCAAAATGTTTGTACATTTAAAAGAAAAATCACAAGAAAATCACTTAACCAGAGTTTATTAGTATGATACTTTCATTAAGTGACTAAAAGGAATATGTTCATAAATCAGAAAAAATATTTTATTGAGAATATAAAATAAGCTAAACAGTCATGGATGTCATATTGTATTTACAGTTTACAATAATAAAGATGTTAATTTAAAAGATAAATTCACAAGAAAATCATCCATCCAGAGTTATTAGTATGATACTTTCATTAAGTGACTAAAAGGGATATGTTCATAAATCAGAAAAAAAATATATATATATATATTGTTGGTTTGGGGGCCACACCCAGTGGTGCTCAGGGTTACTTCTGGCTATCTGCTCAGAAATAGCTCCTGGCAGGTACAGGGGACCATGTGGGACGCCGGGATTTGAATCAACAAACTTGGGTCCTGGATTGGCTGCTTGCAAGGCAAACGCCACTGTGCTATCTCTCTGGCCCCCAGAAAAAAATATTTTATTGAGAATATAAAATAAGCTAAACAGTCATGGATGTCATGTTGCATTTACAGTTTGCAATAATAAAGATATTAATTTAAAAGATAAATTCACAAGAAAATCATTCATCTAGAGTTATTAGTATGACACTTTCATTAAATTAGCAATGGGAATATGTTTATAGTTCAAAAATATTTTATTGATAATCATAAAATGAGATAAGCAGTCATGGATTTCGCATTGTATTTATAGATGACAATAATAAAGATGTTAGATTATCAAATATATTTTAGTTAATGTAATTCTATTTAAACCACTGATCAGAATACCTGCTAGGCAAAAATAATAAAATATTTTTGGGATTATTAACATCCTGGAATAGTTAAGTTTTGTTGTTTGTTTTGGATCACACCCAGCTATGCTCAGGGCTTACTCCTGGCTCTGTAATCAGGAATCTCTCCTGATGGAACTCGGCAGACGATTCCTGGTGTGTATTGGGCCATATGTAATGTCTAGTATTAAACATGAGTTGGCTCTGTACAAAGCAATTGCCCTACCTGCTATAATATCTATCTTTCCAGTTCCTGAAGAATAAGTTTGTGTAAAAGAATAATAAAAGGGCTGATTACTTCCAAGTTTTAAAATCTCATCACAAAATTGTAACTACTGAGAGCGGATGGTACATTTTACTAACTCAGAGGAGTTGTATCAACATAAAAATTGTCTAAACAAATTTAAATGTAATATGTAATAAATACTAAAAAAGCATTGATTACAATTGTAGTAATTGACTAATTTAATAATTTTATTTGGGGGGAAATACCTTGTGATGCTCAAGGGTTATTTTTTGCTCCATACTCAGGAGTTACTCCAGGCAGGTTCAGAGACCATATGGGATACAGTGGTGCCAACCTGGGTTAGTGTGTGCAAAGAAAGCACCCTACCTATTTTTTTATTGCCTGTATCTCCTTTTACAAATTTTAGAAAATTGTAAAGCTGTATCTCTTACTTGTCTAATATAGAAGGAATATCACCTTTATTTAAAATATACTATTATGTATATTTTACATATAAATGTTATATATTTACATATGTGTATATTTTATATAGCATATACTATTATGTATATGTATATACTATCATATATATCTGGAACATTAATTCAAAGGGGAGGAGGACACTTGATTTGCACATACAATCCTTGGTACCCCTGGTGGTTTCTTGAGCACAATAAAAATAATGAGACATGACTGAAGAAAATTGACTTGTGATTTTTAATATTATCTATTGTATTAATAGCAGAAAATAGAACTAAAGCTCATATACTGAATGTACGTATTTAAACTTCTTTATATAGAGACAGAAAGGAGATACAAGTAACCTTCTTAGTAAGATGTCTGAAATGATTTTTCCAAATTTCTTTGAGTATTGAATTAATGAACTAGTAAATTATGCTTTATCTTTTAAATATGTTAGTTTTAATTAAGCTAAATATATGTACACATTTTTTGATATAACTTGGGTTTGTAACTCCTAAAGCTACAAATAATCATAGAAAAATTGGTATACTGAATATATGCTAGAAATAATGATGTTCTAGAGAAGACCAAATAATTATGTGGGGATTAAGAGATACACTGAAAAAAGCTTGCATAAAGGATTTAAAGCAGCAATGAATTTTAATTGGATGGTTTTATAATTCCTGCATGTGCCTAAATATCTAATGTCAGTGGGAGAATGTTTGTAACATCACTAATGTTTTTATTGATTTTTGGGCCAAACTCAGCAGTTCTCTGGGCTTACTCCTGTCTCTATGATTAGAGATGACTCCTAGTAGGGCCTAGTGGACCATATGAGGTGCTAAGGATTAAACTTAGGTCTAGAGCATACAAGTCAAATACCCAATACATCTGCTATATTCTCTCTGACCCCCAGACCCCAAATTTATGATGTGTTAAAATATGCTGTTGGTAATTAAATTGAAAAAAAGTTTCTTCTGTTTATATTTATGGAAAGAATACTTACTTGCGATGGAGATCCACAGTGATAAAAAATCTGGACAATTTCTTATTTTATTGTAAAGTATGAGACAACACAGATTGTTTTCTAATCTCTATAGTCAATATCTTTATATGGTCTTATAGGTATTTGTGAGACTATCTGCTTAGCAGATCTTTCTTGCTAGCTCATTATATATTCCTGGAAAAGTCTGTGACTAAAAAAGAACTAAGAGTTATACTCCTCTATTTACCACTCCTATAAACAAATGTTTAAACAAATATATTTTTGTTCATAACCACAGACTTTAATAGACTTATTATTTAACATTCTCAGAGAAAGGTCTGTAAATTACTTGAAGAAATGTATAAAATATTTTCCTCTTCTCATAAGTAATTAAAGCAAAAGAGGCTTAGTCATGGTATTTTATTTTTTGTTGTTTATTTTTTTATATATTTTTGGGTTACACCTGGTGGCTCTCAGGAGCCTCCCCTGGCTTTGTGATCAGAAATCGCTCCTGGCAAGGGGAACCATATGGGATACTAGGATTCAAACCATCATCCATCCTGCATCAGCTGTGTGCAAGGCAAACGTCCTACATCTGTGTTATCGCTCTGGCCCCCATGTTGTTTTAAATAAGAGTATCAACATAAAACAAGTTAAACTGCAAAGATAAAAAAAGGAAATCTTGTTAATTTTCATGCTAGTCAGACTGACACTTTTTGAAGACTGTTACAGACTATTTGTAAGTGGTAAGTTTTGAAGGTGAAAATGAAAAACTAAGCAACAACAAACAATAGAAGTACAAATAAATCTTTTTAAGAAGTTAAAAAAGAATATATACAAAATATTGAAGTGATTAGAGACAGTTCAGAACTAATTGTTAGTGATCAAAATAACTGTCTTTTCATGCCCATAATGTTGTCAAAACTCATTTTTTCTCATTACTTTATTCAATAAGTATTTTTGATTTCTTACCGCACACCCTGTACCCAGGTACTTCTACCAACACTGAAGCACAGAACTAAAACAACTATTCTCCAAGATTTGTTAACCACCAGAATAAAATTGCTGGTGAGAAATTGTTCAGAGGATTACAAAAAAGAATGAAAAAATCTCAGAGAAGGAGTGGCTTTAAGGATTTAGGAATTACATGCTACTTGTGTTTAATTATTTAAAATATATCATGTAACAACAGAATTAGATATTTCTGTATTCTCAGGCGGGCAAACTAGATTGGATAAGCAAAAAACAATTTTGTTAAATAGGAAGAGTAAATTTTAATAAAAACTAATACTGTAAAATTTATACCACTAAAATAGTTATGGTTAGTAAGTTTAATGAATGAAGTTAAAAATGCTAATGATAGTACCTTAAATGGTTGCAGAAACTTGGTATACTTCTAGAGAATGTAATCAACTTATACAGGATTGCAAGTAACTCATTTATTTATGTAGGAGATGATTATGCATTGATAAAGAGTTGATACTTATTTCTGAGAACAAGTTATACATTCTTTACTGAAATAATAGGCTTGGGATGTGTTTTACAAAGAGAGAGATTGAGTATAAGATGGCATTAGAGTTAAAAGTTTCTTTTTATGAATCTTACACAAGAGAAATGGGGAAAACAAGAGGATATACCTCAGAGTACCATGGTGAATACTTAATCAAATAACAAATATAGTTGGACTAATTTAAGATATTTGTTATATAACTGGTACTTTATAAATAGTACTATTATATTGAGGACTGAGAGACTCATTGTGGGAATACTGGGACTGTCTTAATCCAAAAAGTTAAAATTATAAGCATTAATATAGAAAGTATCTTTCTACCTATCCAGTGATACATGAAAATAGATTTTCCTAAAATGTCCTATGAAAAATGATAAACATGTATAATATTAGAAAAGTCAGCACCTTTAACATTTGTTTAGAATTTATCTCTTCTTGGCAACTAAAATTTTCTCCTTTATTTTTAGACTTAGTCTTTACACTGATTTTTTTCATTATACTAAGCAATTTTGAATTTCAGTCTCAGAAAAGATCTCAGACCATATATAATGACCTATTTAAAGAGAGCTTGTTCATGTATGTTGGAGGGGTGAAAAAGTTGCTAGTGTTTAGATTGCAACTCGGTGTGTTGTAATCTGTTCCTGTGTTTCAATCATGATATTATCAACCATTGAATAATTTAAATCAGTCATTAAACAGGCCAAGGTATCTCAGACAGTTGTGCTATAGTCAGATAATGGTAGCATGACTCAATAAAGCAATAAAAAATTGCATGCTATATCAACTCAGTTACAGCAGGTTTCTGCAAGTTGTGCTTCCTAACTGCAATAAACTAGTAATTTATGTACTCTGTGTTTACTTTTTTTCAGGCATATATTAGATTAGTTTGAATTATCTTTGTTTCAGTAGCTTGTGTCCAGACCTGTTTTATTTTTATAGGGGCCACTCTTAGTGGTGGCAAAGGGGCTTAGGGTCATTCTTAGTGATGCTAGGCTTGGTGGTATGGGCCTAACTAAACAGTGGTACTGCCTTGGGCTGGTTTTACAGTGTTGAAAGCAACCAACGTCATTACAGAAGTACTTATAAATGGTGTGTGTAAATCATATCTATTTTATACTTTTAAAAATTGTTGTAAAGCCACATCTGGTGATGCGGAGGGGTTACTTCTGGTTATGCACTCCCGGAGTACTCTTGATGATGCTCAGGGGACTCATATGTGATGCTAGTCATTGAACTCGGATCAGCCATGTGCTGGGCAAATGCCCGACCTGCTGTAATATTTCGTGCAATCAAATACCCTACAGCTATGCTATGAATCGGGGCCCAATACACTGTTTCTTATGAATGTTTAATTCATTTCAAAATATATTGTTTCCTCTATGCCTTAATAAATGTAGCCTTCATTTTTATTTTTAAAACACTTTCTATTCTTTTGTCCCAATAAATAGTGGCTTCTGTCCAGGTAAATCAATTTTCACTTGTGAACAGTTACTTGGTAGTTTTGCTTTGATCTCTTAGTGGTATTGTTAACAACTGGCTAGGTCTTGAACTTGCCTTGTCTGTGTCTGCAATGTTTGAATATGGAAGACTGTGTGGGAGATAAAGAACTGACTTTTTGATAAAATCACAGCCTGAATACCATAAGGGTGTTTACTTCTACCTCAGATTGATAGCAGTTATAATCTCAGATTTTCTACCGTACCACATTGGGATTGCAACTGTGTCACTGTAATTCAGAACATAGAAAACATCAGTTAATAACTTTAAAATTCATATAGTACCTAGGATTAGAAAACAGTTTTTAAATTTTAATCATGTCAAATATTTTTATTTCTCCAAGATTATTTGAGGTATTTATCAAATACATCATTCAGTATTATTGTTCCTTTGCTGGAAATAAGATTAATTGTTAAATTGGGAAATGATACATTAAATTAAACATTTATCCTGTAAATACCAACTGTAATAAAATATAATTATTTAATTAAAAGTAAGTTCAGCTTGTTAGATGCTTGAGAACACAATATGTTTTTTCATAAATTTAATGTCACCTATTTAATATCCTTTCTTGTGGACAAAAATAAATTGTAACTGTCAAAATTAAATATAAAAATACGTTGATAGGAAAGTACAGATATTTATGGTTGCTTTTAAGCACAATGACCAAGGGTGAGGTCATAACTTTTGAAAGATATAATTGTTATTTAAAAAATTGCTTCAGGGCCCGGGAGATAGCATGGAGGTAGGGTGTTTGCCTTTCATGCAAAAGGTCATCGGTTCGAATCCCGGTGCCCCATATGGTCCCCCGTGCCTGCCAGGAGCAATTTCTGAGCATGGAGCCAGGAGTAACCCCTGAGCACTGCCGGGTGTGACCCAAAAAAAAAAAATTTCTTCAGATGGGAACAGGGGTGGAGGGAGGACAACTTTGGTGATGGAGATTCCCCTGATTCAATGTTAATATGTCCCTAAAATATTACTGTGAAACATATCTAAGTCACTTTGGTCAAAATAAAAATTATTAAAAAATAAAAAAAATTAAAAGATAAAAAATTGCTTCAGAATGAGTTGTCTTAAAGGGTTGGGATGCATGCTTTGTATGCAGGAGCATTGGCATTGATCTTGGACACCAACCGTATGACCCCCTAAGAGCTAATATGCGTGATCCCTAACAGACAGACAACAATTACCTGCACATAAACATATTTTCTATTTGTTTTGGACGATTCACTTTTCATATTGCTGGATGACATAATATTTTAGCTTCTGATTATTATTTAGAAATCTTCAATATAGTTTTTATTTTTGGGGTGTGTGTGTGTGTGTGTGTGTGTGTGTGTGTGTGTGTGTGTGTGTGTACATCACTAGTGCAGAGTGGCTTAGTGGGATAACTTCCTAAAAGCCATACCCATATTTTCTACATGTGTAGTCTACTTTTTATTTAGTTTACTTTGCTGTTATAATTTGTGTATTGTATAGCTCAACTTCGTGAGTTTATTTCTAGAGGTCACCTCAAATGAACTACTTTATGTAATATTATTCTATACTCTGTGAATTTTGTTATCACTCTCTAACCCCGTATCATTATTGAATCACATTAAATCAAGTTATAATTTCAACAGTATTTTATCGTTTTTTGACTGTTTTTGGCTTGTGGCAATTTAACCCACCACATGGAACATCATAGACTTTTTGGTACTAGACTTCTGGTACTAGACTTTTGGTACAAGAACCTCATAGACTTTTTGGTATAGCTCCTAGACTGTGGCTATAAAATAAAATAGTAGAAAGAACATGAACTATTGGAATGTGATCCTGTTTTATGCCTTGCTTTGCCATTTCCAAGAGTGAGGAATCTTAGTAAGTCATGCATAAAGAGAGTACCACCCGGTGAATCAAACCACAGGTCACAAATATTAATACTGCATGTGTAGTAATTACTTAATCAAATTACTTAGTCACTTTGTGTCAGGATTCTCTAATTTAAACTGATAATGATAACTACTTTATAAAGCTTATTTACCCAACCTGTATATACATCATAGATGTATTGAAACTTAAAACCCTTGGAATTTGTTTTTACATTGTATGAGCATTTTGTTACCATTCTAAAAGAAATTGCCATTTATTTTATTTTTTAGTTGTTTTTCTTTAGCAATTTTGTTGAATGGTAGATTGCTTGGAATATTATATTTAATGGTTGGTTTTTATCACCTCTGCAATGATAGTGAAAACATTCCACTACTCATCAGTTTCTTCCTAACTACAGGTTGCAATATAATTTTTATTGTGTTAAATACTAAGTTTTTGTCACATATTAATTTATCTTGATATATGTTAAATTGTTATATTTTATAGGGCATAGAAGAGTCTATATTCATTTTAAAAGCTTGGTGATAGAGGTATAGTTTTGTTTTTGGTTTTGTTTTTATTTTTTAAGAATTATGTCATATCAAGGGCCAGAGCGGTAGCACAAGTGGTAGGGCATTTGCCTTGCACGCACTAACCTAGGATGGACCGCGGCTTGATCTCCCAGCGTCCCATATGGTCCCCCAAGCAAGGAGAGATTTCTGAGCACATAGCCAGGAATAATCCCTGAGCATCACCAGGTGTGACCCAAAAAGCAAAAAAAAAAAGAAAAGAAAAAAGAATTATGTCATTATCAGGTTATTGAAACGAACTAATTTTAGCTGATAGAAAAAAGTTCACAAAAGTCAGTGTCCTTATTATCTAGAAAGAATGAAGATGGCAGTAGGAGGCATTCTTGATGGGCAGGGAACTGGAGTCTGAGAAGACCAACAAAGTACAGCAGATGGTATCCCTGCAGGTGGGCGGGCCATGGTGACACAAAGTCTGAAAGAGCAGTATCTAGGCAGATAAACAGAAATCTGATCACAGATAGCAAGGCCCCAAAGCTCTCACAAGACCTATAATTCAGGACTGGATAGACTAGTGCAGTGACCACTGTTAATACAGCAGGATAATATCCTGGGTATTATCCAAGGCTAGTGTGGAGTCTATCATAAGGGACTACAAATTCAAATGATCTTATACTTTAAGTTTGTAGAGTTGTGCAGACTAGATAGGGTTATAGTGAATTTATATTTTTGAAACTAGATTTGAAGCCAGATATGTCTTTATAAATTTTTTTTTTGGTTTTTGGGCCACACCCAGTGACGCTCAGGGGTTACTCCTGGCTATTCGCTCAGAAGTCGCTCCTGGCAGGCACGGGGGACCATATGGGGAACCAGGGGATCGAACCGTGGTCCATCCTAGGTTAGCGCAGGCACCTTACCTCCAGCGCCACCGCCCGGCCCCGTTATAAATGTTTTTAAATTAGAGTCTAATCATTATCTGTTGCAAATTGAAAAATAAATACTAGAAAGCTATTATTACTAAATGTGCTTTTTTCACAGTGAATAAGTTAGATTCGAAGGCAGCTTTGACATAAGTCAAAATCAATCTGCTTGCATTTTGTTTGCTTGTCTTAAGCTAACACAGTAGCCTTCAGTGCAGACTGAATTTCATGAGGTTTAAATTACACACATGGAGCCCTGGTTAAGTAGAAAGTATAAGATAAGGTACTATATTTCCTGAGATCATGACAGAAGAGAAACTGAACTGAGTCAAATTAGCCAGAAAGTGGTTGTTATCTTCTGAGCTTGCTTGATATTAAAAAATAATATGGAAGTTTCTGGAATTTATTTTCTGACAGTGACATGGAATTTAACTGGTGCTTTTCCTGGAAGACCGGACTAAGTAGGAGTGGGAAACTTTCTTCTAATTAGTGTCATTTAGATATTTTAACATCATCTTGGACCATGCAATACAGGTATACTACATGGCTGTCCCATCATATATTAAAAGCAGACCACTTAATTTTAAGGTCTCTGCATTTCACCCCAAATCTTTTCAAAGACTATTATCAGGTACACATAGGTTAGTCTGTTATGCTTTTTTTTAAACCAACATGTCTACCTTAAAGAACTAAGAAAGAAAATTGCCATTCACTCCTTCCCATGTCTTATCTTTTTGCCAGACATGTGCTTACTGATGTACATTTTAAGCCTGTTGACTTATTTGTGAGTAAAGAAATAAACAAAAGCCTCAAATCACTTGAAATTTAAGCATTCTCTTTTCTTACATTCAGTGTAAATTTTAAGCTGGTGTCCCCTTAAACATTTTCACTCCATAATTATAAATTTATAAAATTTTACATTTTCATTATTGTTTCTTCAAATTCTATTTTAGACCAAAAAAGAAAAATAATGGTCCTTTCTAATAAATATTTAAGACTGTGTATCTATGTTTTTGGTTTTGGGGTCCCATTCAGTGGTGTTCAGAAGCTTCTCTCAGCTTAGGGTCAGGGATAATTCCTGGTGGTCTTGTGGACAATGTGGAGCTGTGAATGGAATGTAGGCTTCATGTATAATAGCCCTTCGAGCTGGATCCTGACCTTTCTCTAAGACTGGATACTGCCGAGAGAAACTATCCATTTATTTACAAAGTGTAGGTCATTGAATATGTTGGTAGCAATGGCTCACATTTGAATGTAATGCTTGAGTAGTTAGGATTAACAAAGAAACTTGATTTTCTTTTATTTTTGTTTTGTTTGTTTTGTTTTGGTTTGGTTTGGTTTTGGTTTTGGGTCACACCCAGCAGCGCTCAGGGGTTACTCCTGGCTCAGTGCTCAGAAATTGCTCCTGATGATTAAGATGATGATATGATGATTAAGGTAATGATGATCATTAACTTGATCATCAAATCGGTCTAAAATTCTGACTTTGTGTAACTTGGGAGCAAATTATTTACTATACTGAATTTTAGTTTCATATCTTAATTATGATCCTCTTCATAGAAATGCTGTGTTTCTTACAAATCACAATGGATTGCAAAGTTTCCCTTTTCAATGGAAATTCTTTAGTACAAATAATTTTAGGGCATGTCATATTATACGTTCTTAATTTGAACACATTTGTATCAGTCAAGTTTCTATCAGAGAAACAGAACTATTCTGTGATACATATTAAGAACTTTATTGCAAAATAAAAGTGAGCTTGGAGAGAGACACAAAGAAAAAGAGAAATGTATTGCTAGGCATTGGATTTGCTGTTTTTGTGTGTAACTTGACATTGAAATCACAAAGTTGGCAGGACTGACAGAAAATTCTGGGGAAAGTATCGAAGCTGAGCACTGATTTAATTTTCTTTCTTTCTTCTCTAAGAGATCCCACAGTTTTTCTTTTCTTACTTTTATTTAATTTCTTCTTATTTTTTAATTATGTGAACAATGATGCAAAGAAAGAGGACAAGATAAAGTTACAGTGAAAGGGCAATCACCCAAAAAAAGAGTTCTCAGAAGAAATACCCCTGCTGACACCTTAATTTTAGTTTTTCTTTTTTAAATGATTGGACCAGACCTGCCTAGATGATTGAAAATGATTTATTGTACATGTGATTCATAGATAAAAATAATTCCTTTATTGGGGTCAGAGGAATACAGCAGGTAGGTGTTTGCCTTGCATGCAGCCAATCTGCATTCAAATATCGGTCTCCCGTAAGGTCCCCAAGCTCCCCAGATATCAGTTATTTCTGACTGCAGAGCCAGCAGTAACCCCTGAGCACTGTCAGGTATGACCCTAAAAAAATAAAATCAAAACCAAAAAGCTTCCCCAAAATTTCTTTACATTAACACTTTGATTAGGGTTTGCATAACTGTGGATCACAGCCCAGCCAAATTCACACATACAATAGCAGAGTGGCTTGGTGTCAAGCTCCCTGTCAACTTAGCTCCCATTAAAATATACTTAATATCAAATAAAGACAGCACTGACATTATGTTACTACCTAACAAGATTTTCTTGGGTATTAATTCCACATGTAACTAAAATCAAACCAAGAATTTTCCCAGAAGTGGAAAGTGATTGCGACTTATTTTGACCTTTGCTAACTTTAAAATACTAATGAAACCCCCGGTTTCCCATATGGTCCCCCAAGCCAGGAGCGACTTCGGAGCGCATAGCCAGGAGTAACCCCTAGCGTCACCGGGTATGGCCCAAAAGCCAAAAAAAAAATACTAATGAAAAATTAGTGATTATAATATGCCTTAATTAGATAACAAACACTTGAGAGTGGAATGCAAAAATACTTGGCAAGCACATAACAAAATAAGGAATAAATACTCAAAGTTTACAGTCCTGTTTCTGAAAATAGTCACTGCTAATGTTTATAATTTGTCTTCTATCACTATTCATTCTACACACCCTAAAACATTACCTTTGCTTTCCAGATGGTATCTTAGCTGGTACAAAAATTTGTTACTGTGATCTAAACTTTTTCTCCAAAAGGTCTGAATTATTATTGTGTATTTTGTGGATTTTATTGATTTGTAAATTGGAATTGAGGTTTTAATTCTCTTGATTCACAGAATATAGTAGTTAATGAGATAACCTAAAAGATATCCTGTATTATTTGCTTATATTATGTAATGCAGATCAACTTCTTTTTGATACTCTGGATCAATATTTTAGTTTTAATGGAAACTGTTATTTCCCTATTGGTTTAGAAGTCTGAAGAACCCAAACTGAGTGGTAGTAATTTTTACTTTTACCTCAATGAAATTATTCTTTCTCTTGTTGGAAACATTTTTCTTTGGATACTAACGTCATTCGAACAGCAAAGCAAAACATCACAAGGGGGAAAATCACACATCACAACACAAAAGCTCACAGGAGTAAATAATGTATCTCTCCTCCAAATTTCCTGTCACCAGTTTTCTAAAAACATCTTTTCCAAATAATTAATCAACTAGTAAAATTATTTTGTCACAGTCTATGAAGCAATATAGTTTTGTATGCATTCTTTCAAGTGAAATGAATACCTGCTACTGCTATTTGAATTTCTAACTTTAGGGGCAATTTCCCATCACTATTGTTTTTAAGAGATGTTTGAGCAGCTATAAGATCACTAAGTAGTAAGCTAGACACAGAGGGAACCAAGCATTCTAACAGCCCCGGGGGTGAGGGTGGAGGATATGGGAAGCAGAATGGGTATGGAGGTGAGGAAGGACAATTTGATGATGGGAATTCCCTTGATTTAATGTTAATATGTACCTAAAATATTACTGTGAATGATATGTAAGCCACTATTATAAAAATAACAATTATATTAAAAAGGAGATGTTTGAGGAAGGCACTGTAGTACCACAGCTGTCCACTCAAGGAAACAATCATCTGTATGTTAGGAGACAAAAACATCTCTATACCAGGTGCAACTTCTCTCTTCTTCGGTAATCTATAGAGAACAACTCGTGAAGCAAAAAAGTATGGCTGGTCATGTAATTAAGTGTAGGAGCCATAAGCCTTTGGGCATCTTCTTCATGTAACTTACTTATGCTGAGGGTGTATTTTGCTCAATATTTCATATACCTCTTCTAGTTTATATTTGGAATGCTACTGGTCATAAAACATGACCAGGAATTTTTTATGTTTTTGTTGTTGTTGCTGTTGCTGTTTTGTGCCACACTCTGCAGTGCGCATGGGTTACTCTTGGCTCTGCACTCAGAAATAGCTTCTGGCAGGCTCGGGGGACCACATGGAATGACAGGAATTGAACCCAGGTCTATCACAGGTCAGCTGCATGCAAGGCAAACGCCCTATGCTCTGCTATTGCTCCAGCCCCACATGACTAGTTTTATCCGTTGCTGTGTCAAACAGGCACCAGATGGGCAGCTCAGGTCTCATGTTATTTGTGCTATCACTTTTTAATGTCCTATAAAATAGCAAGGCTTAATGTTTTTCAAGAGAATAATTATACAAATACCTCAGGGTTTGTATTATGGTTCACCCATATGTTCAACCCAGGTCTTTAAACAGCATCATTTATAAACTATTGCCAGTCATTAATGAAATATCACTGACATGAATCTGGTATGAAAGCTGATTCTTGGGAGTCAGACATAGGAGCCAGCCTCAGCTAGGAAGATTCTGATTATGTTAAGAAGATCAAGATGTGAAATAGATGGAGAGGTTATGACTATATTATGATTCACAGCAGTCTTTTCTTCATTAGTCACAACAATTTTATGCTTATAGAGATCAAATAAGGATATATTTTCTAGGTATATCATGAACATCAAGATATATTATAATTTTTTCTTGAAAAATATTCTATTGTGATTATTGCTTTGACTATTCTACCCTACATAGTAAAACATTTACTTTTATTTAGTTATTGAATACTATTAATTGTCCTACTCTTCGTCCTTTAAGAATCACAGTTTAGTAACTATACAATTTCTATAATTTATGACCAATAGAGAATTGTGTTCTTCTAAAGATACAGATATGGGACTGAAGTGAGAGCACACTGGGTATAGTGCTTGCCTTTAAGCACCTTTCCACATGATTGAACAATGTTCCATCATATGCACCAAATATGGTCTCTGAAGCTTAACTGGAATGATCCCTGAGCATAGAGCCTGCATTAAATTTTAAGCATCACTAGGTGTAACCCAAAAACAAACCAAAAACTTATACAGAGGTTCCCAGAAGGATATGCCATTCCCCCCACCCCTAGTGAAAGAGAAAAAACTTTATTTGATAAAGACATTTACACACCTTTTCTACAGGCAACTTAGTGTGGACTTTTGTTTTTAGGTGGTTGCCACACTGATTATGCTCAGGGATGACACTGATTTATACAGATAATTTGTTTCTGGTAGTGCTCCAAGATCATATGTGGTGCTGGTGATCTGGACTGCCTGATTGTAAAACATGCACTCATCCTGTTGACTTACCTCTGTAGTTCAGTTTGGGAACTTTTACATTACTTATGTTTATCTATATTCCAGTTAACTTAAATGTTATAGCCCTTTCTAATCCCTTGAGAATAAGATTATAGAATATCAATTCATTGTTACTATAATAAATTTTAGATAACTTTGAATTTATTCCATAATTATCTAATAAAATTAATGTCCATTTATGGACTCATACCTCAGATAATCTGTAATTTATATTGGGACAAATCATGCAATTCTTATGTAATGCATTTCTTTATTAGCTATATTATGTACCTCATCCTTTTAGGCTGCTGAAACTGAATCTAGTCTATAAAGCTAGAAGCAAGTAAGGGGCTAGGAGTATAATCCTGATTTTCCTTGGAAAATCAAGGTGCTCCTTGTATGGTGACTATCTCTAAAGAGACTATTTTAGGTTCTTGAAATAGAACAGGGATTATTAACCACAGAATGGGTACTAGAACAATTTCTACTGGCGAAGATGACTCAGTCAAATTTAAGAGTATAACTGGGTTGTCCATTTGTATCTATTCTAATTTTTAGGTTTCCTTTTCTTGCTATTCAATGTCATTATGTTGATGATTATTGCTGAGTGGTTGGGAATTTAATTTGCATCATAATCTGCATCTTGCAGAATGAAATTTTAGGTTTAAAATATTAGCCTTAGAGCTATTAGATTAGAATTTCTTTTTTGATAGGCATAAATTTCAAGTAATTTACACAAAGCTGGAAACAGAAATTTATAGCCCTGATCTCAACTCCCAATTTTTTTTTGCTATTTTTTACAGCACTGTTTAAAAAAAAAAAGCCAGACAAAAAAAGAAATTATATGTTGTGATTTATTTGATTAGCAAGCTTCAAAATGCATAG
>PVKC010019630.1:0-19004 GCA_004027635.1 Crocidura indochinensis
TTTTTTGGTTTTTGGGTCACACCCGGCAGTGCTCAGGGGTTACTCCTGGCTACATGCTCAGAAATTGCTCTTGGCAGGCATGGGGGACCATATGGGACACGGGATTCGAACCGACGACCTTTTGCATGAAAGGCAAACGCCTTACCTCCATGCTATCTCCCGGGCCCCCATTTTTTTATTTTTAACAATAGTAAACTTTCAAAATGCTCACCTTGTAATTCTGATTCCTCGATTCTTTAGACCTCTACAAAGTACCCTCCAACTGTCAATAATTATTAAGTCTCAACTTCTTAGTATGATGAACATAAAAAGTCATTCAATTTTAAGGCCCACAGGTGGCAACATGGCCCCTGTCTATAGTTTTTTCATAGTATTTTATCATACATAGCAAAAAAATACTTGCTAGCAGGTCTGAGCTTCTGATTTCCCCACCATAGCCTTTTCCTTTTTATCTGTTCAAAACTAGTAGTGCAACAACAATTCGAAACTTCCACTTTTCTTTCCACAAAGGCACTTCATAACCAGCCATGTAGGTATTCTGCAAGCATCCATTAATAATCTGTTTAAAGATCTGCTCCTCCCACATTTGAACCATTCAAAAACTAAGCACAAGGAAATGCACTAAGAATACATGCTATAAACTGAAGCCCTAAATTAGAATTTAACATTCACCTTTGTAACCAACACCCAGAACTCCAAGAACATATGGATAGGAACAAGAAGCCCGATAAATGGTTTTTGGAATGATAGAAACCATCCTGGCTCAATGTTATCAAATCATGCTCAAATCTACACTGAAACTAACTCTACCAGAAATTCACATGAAATTTAATCCATAGTTCTTTTCTTTAGAAAACAAAAAACACTGATTCACCTTCAGATTTCAGGAACTTCTCTTGCTTTCTCATTTATTGACATTACTTTAAAGAGGCCCTCAAAAATAACTGCTGATTATTCAGTATCCTAGGAAGCCTGGAAATTTTTAACAATTTTGAGAAACCTAAAATTCAAATGCCCATCAAGAGTAAAATATAATGGCTGGATAGATAGTATAGTAATAGAGCATCTCTGCCTTGCATGTGGCCAACCCAGATTCTATACCATGTACCATATATGGTATCCAGAGCAGTGTTAAGAATGATCCTTGAGGGGCCCGGGAGATAGCATGGAGGTAAGGCGTTTGCCTTTCATGCAAAAGGTCATCAGTTCGAATCCCGGTGCCCCATATGGTCCCCCTTGCCTGCCAGGAGCAATTTCTGAGCATGGAGCCAGGAGTAACCCATGAGCACTGCCGGGTGTGACCCAAGGAAAAAAAAAAAAAAAAAAGAATGATCCTTGAGAACAAAGCAGGAGTGGGCCCTGAACAATACTGGCTAGTCTGTGTGTGGAGGTGGGGAGGTGAACTGTATATTTGGGTCTGAAGAGATACTACAAGAGTTAAGGCAATTGCCTTACATGTGACCTATCCTGGTTTGAAGTCCAATATTACTTGACCTGGAGCATTGTTGGGTGCTACCCTACAGGCCCTTGAGCACTGTCAGTGTGACTAGGTAATCCTTAGCACTAAAGAGCCCAAGCAATACCAGATCCTCAGGTCCTTTCATTGAACTACCAGTCCACCAGTCAATTGGCTAGAATTATTGGGAGAGGCCCCCAACCTCCTCAGCACCACTTCAGAGGTCCAGAATTAAAGAATAGGGCCAGAGCAATAGCACTGTGGGAAGGGAGTTTGCCCTTGCACACAGTTGACCAGGGTTAGATTCCCAGCAACTCATATGATCCCCAAGGCTACCAAGAGTGGTTTCTAAGTGCAGGGCCAGGGAATAACACCTGAGCATTGCCGAGTGTGGCCCAAAATCCAAAATTTAAAAATAAATAACTGATTAAATATTTATGATTTGGAGGGGCGGAAGCAATAGTACAGCAGGTAGAGCACTTGCCTTGCATGCAGTCAATCCAAGAACAATCCCCAGGCACCCCAAAATGATCCCTTATGCCAGCCAGGTGTGATCCCTGAGAGCAGAGCCAGAAATAAGGCCCTGGGCATAGCCAGGTGTGTTCAGCAGCACCACCCCCACCACCACTACTCCCCCAACCCTGCCAGTTTGATGCCCTGGCGTCCAATATGGTCCCCAAAGCCAGGAGCGATTTCTGAGCGCATAGCCAGGGGTAACAACTGAGTGTCACCAGTTATGGCCCAAAAAAAAAAAAAAAAAAGCACACAAGAGAAAAAATTCATTCACCAAATATCACACATGGGGCCAGAGCAATAGCACAGCGGGTAGAGCATTTGCCTTGCAAGTGGCTAACCCAGTTTCAATCCCTGGTATCCCACATAGTCCCCGGAGCCGGTCAAATGTAATTTCTAGATACAAAGTCAGGGATAACCACTGAGCACCACCAGTTGTGGTTCAAAAACAAAACAAAACCAAAAAAAATCACACAAATGGCTTCATTTATGTGAGCTGTGTAGGCAAATCTATGGAGCAAAACACAGGTCAGTTCTTTAGGATTAAAGAGAATGAAGAAGGGAAAAGACAGATAAGGGTAAAGGGTTGGTTTCTTTTTAAGTGATGAAAAATGTTCTAAACTTGCCTGTGGCAATGGTTGCCCATAGCTATGAACATACTAAAAAACCACTGCTTATATATTGCTTATACAGGCCAATGATATAATATGTGAAGTAATATTAATTAAATAATAAATCTAAGTTGTTTTCTGTTGTTGTTTTTTTTTTTTTTAATCTGGCTTCTTTTGCAATGGTCTTAAGCAGCTATGCTACCTTTTTCAGAAGCAGGCCCTATTTCTGCTTTTCAGTTCAATTTGGAACCACACAATCACCAACTTTTGCCTCTTGAATTTCCTACCCATCTGGATCAAATCATACTCCTTTTTGGGAAGGCCAAAGCAAGAACACAGCAAATAGGATATTTGCCTTGCACATAGCTAATCCCCAGCTATCCCAAATGGTCTCCCAAATCTGTCAAGAGTGATTTCTGAGGGCCCGGAGAGATAGCACAGCGGCGTTTGCCTTGCAAGCAGCTGATCCAGGACCAAAGGTGGTTAGTTCAAATCCTGGTGTCCCATATGGTCCCCCGTGCCTGCCAGGAGCTATTTCTGAACAGACAGCCAGGAGTAACCGCTGAGCACCGCCCGGTGTGGCCCAAAAACAAAACAAAAAACAAAAAAAAAGTGATTTCTGAACATTGAACCAGGAATGAGGTCTGAGCACTGCCAGGTAAGGTCCCAAAACGAAAACAGAAAAATTCTCGTTTTTATAATTTTGCTGACCATGGAAGTATTTCTTTTCTCTGAGCACTGTAAAATAATATCTTTCTGAAAAAGTCTAGACTTAAGGACTCTTTTGCATCATGAAGAAATGCTAAAACAAAAGAGTTACTTTATTCCCACGTTCTTAACATGAATCAGTTTATCCAAATTACTATAGTCTTCTATCTTCTAAAAACAGAATTGTCAATAAACAAGGAACTCACCAGATATCTACATTTATAAACCTGAGATTTCCACAAATGCACATATAGTTTAAATGCACATTTATAAACTACATTTTCTGATGCCAGCTTTGATTTATACATATTTATTGAAAAAATGATTTTAAATAAGGCTCTGGGAATACAATGCTGCAAAAAACACTATTCTGGTCTTCTAAAGAGAGAAATATAGAGAACAGAATTGTTTTTTCAAGTATTTGACAGGACTCCTCAAGCATTATTCACTCTACCTGGCACTCAAAAAGTGAGTTATAATTTTCTGTTACTCACAACTCTGCTTGCTCTATGAGTATAAATGCTCTTGTAAATCACAAGACTTGTATAGGAACTCCAACCCTGAACTTCAACAACCAACAAGTATTGAATAATCAAAATGCAAAGCATTAAAGTGCAACCAGGTTATCTCCCACAAGACCCACCCTTTCATTTCTGCTCACTGTTACAAATCCCACCTATACATCGCTGAGGCTGCCAGAAAAATACTTAGGTGATCTCCCTCTGCTCACTTTCTTCTCCTTCCTCTTTTAAGGTCTTTGCTTTCCCAGATGGGAAAGATCTGGCACCTGGAGGAAAATGTTCAGGATGATGCTTCAACATAACTACTAATGGGATGGGATTTTCCTGTGCAGTACAGATGAAATTACAAATCTAAGAAACCACAATTATAACCCAAGTAAAATATATCTTCATGGTCTTTTAAACTCCAAGATTAAACAAACTGGAAAAAATAAAGTCAGAGACATGTAAGAAGGAAGGGTGGAAAAGTGACATCTACCAGTCCTTTATTACAACACAAGCCAGGACTGTGCTTGCTGCCATACAGCAAATCTCTGATTTACATCCCAATTGAGGGTAGATGTTATATATATACTATCTTCTTTGGTCTTGACAATAACCCTGTGAGGCAAGAAACATAACTGTTCTCTTTTTGAAACAAGAGAACAGTTTGGGAAGTTGTCTGTGGTTGCAACTGAAGAACCTCCACTGGATGTGCCACTGCCCGTTCCTATGAACACTGTGTTCATAAGGAACACCAGACAAATAGTTAAGTCTTCGAAACCCATTTTCTAAATCTACTTTATTAAAATAAGGGAAACATCTTCCTGAAATGTTCACTATAAAAGTTAAATAAGCAATATATCGGGGCCGAAGAGATAGCATGGAGGTAAGGCATTTGCCTTTCATGCAGAAGGTCATCGGTTCAAATCCCAGCATCCTATACGGTCCCCTGTGCCTGCCAGGAGCAATTTCTGAGCATGGAGCCAGGAGTAACCCCTGAGCACTGCTGGGTGTGACCCAAAAACCACAAAAAATAAACAATGGGAGCTGGGCGATGGCGCTGGAAGTAAGGTGCCTGCGCTAACCTAGGACGGACCGCGGTTCGATCCCCCGGTTCCCCATATGGTCCCTCGTGCCTGCCAGGAGCAACTTCTGAGCAAATACCAGGTGTAACCCCTAAGCGTCACCGGGTGTGGCCCAAAAACCAAAAAAAATAAATAAATAAATAAAAATAAAAATAAAATAAAAATAAGCAATATAGCTGGAGACCAGAAAGATAGTTCAACAGACTGAATTCATACTTTGAATGCAAATGGCCCAGGTTTGATCCAACAGTGCAGGGTACCCCAAGAAAGCTGGCTATGGCCAAAATAAATACAGAGACAATATATCAAAAAATAAAGTACTAGATAAAGTACTGGTATTTCTGGGGCCAGAGTGGTGGCGCTAGAGTTAAGGCGTCTGCCTTGTAAGTGCTAGCCTAGGACGGACTGTGGTTTGATACCCCGGCATCCCATATGGTCCCCACAAGCCAGGAGTGATTTCTGAGCGCATAGAGCCAGAAATAACCCCTGAGCATCAACAGATGTGTCCCCCTCCCCCACAAAAAAAAAGCAAATAAAGTACTAGTACTTCAAAGATCTATGTTTCTCCTTTTCTTTTTATGAACTCTCCAGGCCTTAAACCATAAACTGATGATAGACACACTATATTATGAAAATCATTCCTTACAGCCTATTCTCTTAGGAGGTGAAGGAAGAAAACTAAGAAGGTAAGGAAGAAGATGAGAAAGGGAAGTAAGAGAACAAAGGTCAGGGCTTTTGTTATACTGGTGATGTGGATAATGATATGACTATATATCCAAAGCATACACTGAACAACACTGAAAACATGAGATCCAAGCTGCAACCACAGAAGTTTTCAACATGCCTATCAAGATGGCAGGTGAGGGACCAGGAGGAGAGCATATGGGGAAATTGATGAACAGAAGTTAACACTGATTGGTGGACTGGTACTGAAATACTATCTGCCTGAACTCAACTATCAATAATGTTTTGAATCACAAAATTTTTAAATAAATAGAAAAAATATTTAGGGGCCCGGGAGATAGCATGGCGGTAAGGTGTTTGCCTTCATGCAAAAGGTCATCGGTTTGAATCCCGGTGCCCCATATGGTCCCCCGTGCCTGCCAGGAGTAATTTCTGAGCATGGAGCCAGGAGTAACCCCTGAGCACTGCCGGGTGTGACCCAAAAATCAAAAATAAATAAATTAATAAATTAATAAATAAATAAATAAAGGAAATAGAAAAAATATTTAAAGGTAAGGTTAAAATAAAATTCATGTTTGAGAAAAGCACTTGAAAAGCCAACTACCATTTACAAAGCTTTAGACAACAACACACTAAACCAAATTATTCACAGAGAAATCTCAGGTTAACACTCCAGATTTTGTTCCCTGATATTTTCTTCCTGAGAAAACCAGATATTAGCATCCTAATCAAAATGCTTCAATTTTCCTTGAGCCTCTTTTCTTGCACCTCATTAAACATCAACTTCAAGTCCTCCTTTTCTAGATAGACTTTTGTTTTGCATAATCATTTTAAAAGAAAAGAAACGGGAACCAGTTAGTACAGGGTATAAGGTACTTGCCTCCAACCTTGTCCTTTCAACCCCAGTTTGAATCCCCCATAACATATTGTTCCTCAAGTATCCCTATGGGTCACTCGAGCACAAAGCCTAAAGACAGTCTTTAAGAAATATCAGGTGTGTGGGGCCGGGCGGTGGCGCTGCAGGTAAGGTGCCTGCCTTACCGCGCTAGCCTTGGACGGACCACGGTTCGATCCCCCGGTTCCCATATAGTCCCCCGTGCCTGCCAGGAGCGACTTCTGAGCGCATAGCCAGGAGTAACCCCTGAGCGTCACTGGGTGTGGCCCAAAAAAAAAAAAAAAAGAAATATCAGGTGTGTCCACATCACTCCCTCACCTCCAAAAAAAGGAAACATAAAAATGGTATCATTGGGTGGTAGAATAATAGCTCTTTTCTTCTTACTTTCCTATATTTTTCAATTTTTCCACAAATCTTTATGCAATAAAAGAAGGAAGAAGGAACACAGAAAGGAGACTTTAACTACAATGACAGTTAACACCACATTTAAATTATTTCCTTCATCTCTTGCCTGACATTTTCCTTCATCCTTTCCAACTTCCCCAATAAGCTAAAAGCCCATTGAAATCAGAACTGCAAAATTATTAGCACAACACTCAACACAGTACAGCACCCACAGCAGGTGTCTGGCACAAAACAGCATTCTGGGTAGTTGTTAAGTGAATAAAGAATACTACACTTGGGCAATATTAGAAAAAGGGATTCAGTTGTCTGATGGTAGGTGAACCAAGATGTAATGTGACATGTCCTTAATGAAACTAGATTATTATCGTTGTGTAAAAAACGTTATTTAAAAAGAGCTTTCAAACAAGCAGAGGCATTAAATGAGCAAAGTTTTAAACCTAAAAATAAGGTGAATTGCTGATGGCGATTTATTGCTGCATTAGTAAAGCAAAACAGATGAAAAAAAGATGTAAGGTCCTTGTGCATCTTGCATGGAAATGACTGCATGGGGACTGAGTTGCCTGAACAGCACAAAAGTGTATCTGTTCTACTGAAAATGCCCTCAAAGGTCTGCCATTAAAGTTTAACGATATAGTTCAAAAATTAATCTTTAATCTCAAGATTAAGTAAGCCTAAATACTAAAGCCAACAAGATATTAAGATAAAGCAACCCCAACCATGTTATTCTACCAGCAAAAAAAATCCTTATCTAATAAACTAATGAAGAAATCTTAAGAATTGATTTAACATGAACGAAAAATTTTAAATATTTGACATGACCTGAACATTACTGTTTAAAGAAGGGCTAACTGATCCCAATAAACTTGCAAAGCCCTAGGAAAAAAAGTAAAAAGGCTGTAAACCTTTCTCTCTTTTCAATATGATCTAAAGTTAACTTAAAGAATCTTCACAAACAACTTCAATTCTGTCTGATCAATTGAATGTACTTCCTAGAGAATACAATCACTAGAACTGATTTATACAATTTTTGTTTCTGTTTTTGTTCTTGTTTGGGGGGGGTGATGGTTTTGATTTTTGGACCACACTTTATAATACTCAGGGGTCTTCACCTCACTCTGCACTCAGGAATTATTCCTGGCAGTATTCAAAGGAACACCTAAGATATAAGGAATAGAACCAAGTATGCAAGGCAAGCAGCCTACTGACTGCACTATTTCTACAGCCCATATTCCATTTTTCATTAACTTCAGCTCTCTTAGACTCACTTTAAAAATCTATATATTTCTAATGTGCTTCTTCCAGACTCTTAAACATTCATTTCAGAACAAAGCAGATGCTAACTTGATGGCAACATGTTAGTTTTAGGGCAACAAGCGGAAGTCAGTGACAGGGTGACAACTTCACAGCAGAACCCATGTGGCTAGATGAGAAAGCATGCATTTCACCCCCAAAAATACATACCTCAAGTTTTCTGACTTGCCTAAACATCAAAGAAGATGTTCTTACTAGAGAAAAAAACTGTGATTATTACAAATTCTCTGAAAATTTGTATTTCTGTCACCACAAGTATAAATATTTGCATTCCAACTTGCTATTTAAACTAGAAACATTTACAACCCCAGGCCTTGAACTTCCCTAACAGGTGCGAGATTGTTTCCCATGAAACAGAAAGTTGAGTTGGACAGAGAGAAAATTCTGACAACCCTCAATTACTCCTAACACTAATGATTAAGAGGACAAAACAATCATTCAATAATTCCTTCTAAAGGTCTACGATACTTGCCTTTTCCTTCTAAAATCACTCAACTACCATCTATTTTTTCTGAAAGAAAGCAACAACAAAACACAGTTGGGAAAAATTAAACCAACTGGTATAAATGACAAATGATTCCAATGTAAAATATGCCCAAGTCCCCTGGAAAAATGCTGTGATGAGAAGAGGCAAAATACTTTACTTTTCTTAGCTCCAGTCCTGTCATCTGTTAAACAGTAATAATTCCTATTTCAAAGGAACAAAAAGAGGGCCAGAGAGAGAGTACAGCGGATAAAACATTTGTCTTGCACATGCCAACCCAGGTTCTATCTGCAGTTCTCCATGCGGTCCCCACCAGAGTATTCCCTGAGTGCAGAATCAGGAATAAATCCTAAAGTACTGCTGGGTGTGACCCCAAAATAAAGTACAAAATGAGATAGCATGGCATCATCACATAGAACTAACTCATCAGTGGAATTTAGTAAAAGGCAGTTATGATCACTTAATATTGGGAACTGAAAAGGTCACTATGACTAGTCTGTAAGAGCTATAGACAACAACTCAAACAGGTCACATGATGATACAAAAAACTCCTGATTCTGTGAAATAACAGACACCAGTGATAAAGGAAATGCTGTATTTAAAAACATTACCAGCAAAACCAGCCTTTCATTGAAGAAATGAGTAGAGAGCTTTTTATCATTAGTGTGGCATAGTATTTAAAACAAATTACAAGTTTAATTAACAGAGTAATGGCTAGAGCTACCCCTATTATATGGAGACAGACAGGTTTTTTGGCATTCCAAACAATGGAATATATTTTACACCAAAACATAACTTGGAACTACTCTAGACCAGTTCCAACAAATGATTGCAGTAGAAAATTCCTCATCTCAGTTCTACTGCCAGATGAACTAATATAAGAAATTCTGTAATAGGAACTTAATATCCTGGATGTCACTCAAAGTCCTAGTATCTGTATATGGGCTTATTATAACAGTTAAAATTATGTGGTAAGAAGCACCTGCACACTGGGTACTCAGTAAATTATAGCAGTATTAATTTTATAATCAGAAAGCAATACAATCAAAGGTTTAACCTTTAGTCAAAACAAAATTGCCACAACTGAGAAAATCAGTCAACAGGGGTTAATTGGTATACCCAAGAATGAAAGTCAGGGCGCACTTTCCTCTGGAACAAAGGGACAAAATAAGAAGCATACCCTATCCTCCAAAAATCTACATCTCTGGAAGATTAAATCACAAGGTTTCACCTGTCTGTCTGCATTCCACTCACTTAGTCCTAAGGTAAACCCATATCTTTATACTGAAGCACAATGTAAGTACTCAATAAAAAGTAGTAAACTTATAAGACATCCAGGGTTTCTTGGAATTAAAATAGTACATAAGGACTGAAGCCATGATATAACAGGAAGTGCTTACCTGCAAGTAGCTAACCCACCTTCTATCCCCCAGTAACCCATCTGTTCTCCCAAATTTTCCAGAATTAAGATCTGAGCACTGCTAGGTATGGCCCAAAAACCAAAAACATAACAAAAAATTTTGATATGTTACCTAACTCAAAATTTGTCCCACAAAATGTGGCTTCAGAATCTACTCTACCTAAAAATATCCAAGGTGGAGACAATCAGTAATCTCATAAAGTCCCCAAGATTGCCTGATGGACTTTGACAATGCCCCCACTGGAAAAATGCAGCCTGTACCTGCCATAGGTGCGTGGAAAAGTCCTTTATGGTGACTATTGAAATATCCAGATTTATTGGGCCGGTGAGGTGGCACTAGAGGTAAGGTATATGCCTTGCAAGCGCTAGCCAAGGAAGGACCGTGATTCCATCCCCCGGCGTCCTATATGGTCCCCCCAAGCCCGGGCAATTTCGAGCGCTTAGCCAGGAGTAACCTCTGAGCATCAAAAGGGTGTGGCCCAAAAAAACAAAAAAAAAAAAAAAAGAAAGAAAAAATAACCATATTTATTCTACTGCTAGTGAGCTGCCCTGAGGAGCTGAGAAGACAAAAGTATCTCTGGACTTTCAAGCCCTGTAACAAAGTATGAAGTTCTTGGAGTTTTCTTAAACATCCTAGATCCAAGTTTTGCACTGATTTTAAATGCTAAGTTCTTTTAGTACATAACACAGTGCAATAGTGTTTCAGAAAAGGCAAGAATCAAGGTGAGTTATAGTAGCCAGGAAGACAGCAAAAGTAAAGGTGCATCTGCAAGGAAGAGAAAGATAAACTATGATAAAACTGTATTTCAAAGCTAGGTGTTGCAGATTAGATAGGGATAAGGACCGAGATAAGCAGGGAAAACAATTAGAGAGATTAATTTACCAATGAGCAATTTAGTCCTTCTCACAGTTTCTACATTAAAAATAGCAGAGCACCTGCTTAGCATGTATAAGGCCCTGGAGCCACAAGCCACCACCCCCCACATGCATCCCACTAGATGTAGCCCACAAGGACCCCTAAGCACCATTAAAAAAAAAAAAAAGAAAAAGAAACTACATTGAAGCACTTAGTAAATTAGCCAAGATATAGATACAATCCAAATGCCAGACTAGAAATCAAGAATCTAGTATATGTATAGTTCTAAGAACAAACTAATGTAATTTGCCTCAACATGAATAGAACTCTAGATATATGCCGAGTGAAATCAATCAGAAGGAAAGGTAATAAAATAGAATGAGAATAAATTCTCTCATATGTGGGCACAGCAAGGTATCAACAAAGGGTCAAAGGCAACATAACTGGGAGAACTGATCCATACAACTGAATTTGTGGGTGTGGGGAAAAAGGTTGAAAAGTAGTGGCTATGAGGTCCTATGGAAAAGAGGGCAGGTACACTGTCAATGAATGTGGAGTTGAAAGTATGTATGGAAAATCATAATCAACTATTTTAAATCACAGAACCACAATCATTAAAATGTTTTTTTTTTTTAAAAAAAGGGGGGGGGTTTAAAAAAAAGGCTGAAAGTAGTCAAAATAGCTAGCAAGAGAAAAAGAGAAGAGGCCCAACATATGAAAGTAAAGAGGTAGTCCTAGAGGAGAGGCCAAAGAAATCAGATAAATAGGGAAGAATTGAAAGCCAGGAAGAGTTGAGTTGGCCATGGCAAATTCTGATGCACTTGCGCAAGGCAAATGTACCCAAGTTGTACATTACAGAGAAAAATCAGATGAGAGCACCTAAAGAGTAAGTTAGTCAAAGTCAAAATTAGAATAGAGACTGCTATAGATACTCTTAAAGTGATCAGAGAGAAAAATAATAATTCAAAATAATTCAAAAGGGAATAAAGCAGGACCAGAATGGTGGTGCAGGGCGTAAGGCATCTACCTTGCGCACACTAGCCTAGGAAGGACCGTGGTTCTATCCCCTAACATTCCATATGGTCCCCCAAGACAGGAGCAATTTCTGAGTGCATAGCCAGGAGTAACTCCTGAGTGTCACCAGGTATAGCCCAAAACAAACAAACAAACCAACAAACAAACCAACAAAAAGAGAATAAAACAAGGATTGCTCAGGAACCAGACCAACAATAAAAGGAAAGAATATGCAATGACTTTTAAGAGGTATTTGAAAAATTCGGGAGGAAAGCAGGTGATGCTCAGGAAAGATAATTGTGCAACACACATATTTGCGTTTTTTGTTGATACAAGCTTCAGTCAGAGTTTCTCTCCACAAATTCAGAATGTAACCTACAGTTTTGCTATTTTCTCTGGGCCTGGAAGGGTAGAATTTCTATTAGCAGATAGGAAAAATTTGGTTTTAAATATGAAATCTGTATCATTACCACCAAATATAAAATGACTAAAAAATTAAATTTGCTTTGACCAGAAGTAAACAGAGTAAGTCACTGACAAAAAGACCATAATTCCATTCATATAAAATATCCAAAATGGACTAGAAACACAAACAAGTAGTAGGGGCGTAGAGCCAGGCACAGGAAGGGAGAGCAGAATTTAGGGGAGAAATTCTGAGTGACTGTAATGGGGTTGGAGTTTCCAGTTGGACTGAGGAAAACATTCTAAATTATTCATGGAGATGAGTATACAATTTAGTGAATATAGTATAAACTGTAACTTGGAAAATGATACACAGTAAATGAACTATAGTTCAATTAAGCTGTTACCAAACAAACCAACCAAAAAAACTACCGTTTGAGTTCTGAAAGAGGTCCTGTGACTTTAGAAACAGAGAGACAATCGAACCAGTATCAGTATTAGACTCTGGTTTAAATAGTCATCAATTTCGAAAATCCTAGGTGGTATTTTAGAAAGTCTATGTAAGATGAATTTCTCCTAGAGGCATGGAATATATAAATACCTTTATAACTATCTTACAATTAATATGAATTTTCTAATATGTAACTCAAAAAGAACAAAGACTGTGTTTTTCCCAATAACTGCATCATCATAATACACTGAATGGTTGTTTTAGACACTTAATTGTCTCTCTTAGAACCTCAATTTCTTAGATGCTGAAATAATGAATATAAGCCAATGCAATGAAAAACAAGGGATTATGTGTGTAATAATATTTAAGCACGTGAAACTATTACATATATTTAAAGATCTAACAAGAATAAAATGTAGAGCTAGCCTCCTGCTTGAAAGATACTGAACTACCCTAGTGTTATATGCTTCCAAATATGAACAAAAAACAATTCCTATTCCCCGAATTCCTTCCTTAAGTATCAAAGCTATACCAGATCCTTTCTACGTAACACCTGGACTATTAGGTGAAGCTCCCCAAGCCTGCTAGTTGTTTATCAAAAGAAATATTCACTGCATATATAAGGCCCTCAGGCACTTTAGGTATAGTTTTACCTTCTCTTTCTAAAACACATAATCTACATAGGCACTGTGCTACCCAACGGAGTCTTTAGGACTGACAATAAAACTAAGAAGGAAGCAAACAAAAAAGCAGTACTTCTACTCAGACATTCTTGTGAATGAAAAGAACCAAGAACCACTACTACAGTACTAAAGTTGTTTCTAAAGCAATACCCAACTGTTGAAAAGGCATAGATGACAGCAAATAACTACATTTTGAGTGAAAAAAAGTATTGACTGTTATCTCTATCAAAAGGCATCCAATAGGGCCAGATACATAGCATGGAAGTAAGGCTTTGCCTTGCATGCAGAAGGTTGGTGGTTCGAATTCCGGCATCCCATATGGTTCCCCAAGCCTGTCAGGATCAATTTTTGAACATCGAGCCAGGAGGAACCCCTGAGCAATGCTGGGTGTGACCCAAAAACAAAACAAACAAAAAAAAGGCATTCAATAAATTCAAAGCACCAATCGTTAGAATATAAGATTAATACTTTCAACTTTTTTGAATCTGAAATTTTAATTCAGGAAGCTTAAATATATTTCACCTGCCTAAAAAGAAACTAATAATATAAAAATAGATATTCTTAGGTCAGAGAGATAGCACAGCAGGAGGCCATTTGCCTTGCACACAACTGACCCAGGATGGACCCAGTTTCGATTTCTGACATCTAAATGGTCCCCTGAGCCTGCCAGGAACAATTTCTTAGCAAAGAGGAGGAGTAATCCAAGTGCTGCTGGGTGTGTTCCAAAAACAATATATGTATAGTGATTTAAGAAATTAAAAGGGTAATATTCCTGATAAGTATACCTACTACACCCTATTCATCAACTGATCCAGGGCACAAAGCCTAAAAAATGAGAAACTGTGAAAGAGGTCAAACATAGTACAGCAGACAGGTTATTTGCCTCAGACTGACTCAGGTTCGATCACTCCCAGCCCCTTCAGAAGTGTTCCCTTAGTATAGAACCAGAAGTAATACCTGAGCACCACTAGACATGGACAAAATAATTAAAAAAAAAAGTGTGAGAAAGAAAACAGTCATTATTTCCCCCTACTATAATATTTCTCCCCAAACCACCACCTAAATAAGATCACTTTGGCCGGAAGCCTCTTCTGAGGCACATCTTGTACAATGCATGAAGCCAGACACTGCTTTTCTGGCTCTACACAAAATGAAACCCTCTGACCTGTCATCCAGAGGGAAAGGAGATATCAAGTTCTCCCACAAGTAGTCCAGTCATCAGTAGAGATGAAAGAGGCTTCTCTCTTCTATTCAGAGAGAAAACTAGATTCTGAAGAGCAAATGTCAACTTCCCACACTACATTTGGACTTACTAGCTAATTAGTTCAAAAGAAACCATAAAATATAAAGATGGTCACCATATTACTTGCCATAAATACATCACCACTACTTTAGTAGGAGTTTTCATTTTATTTTTCTCTCATTTGATCTGAGAATTCTGAAAATGGAAAGTATATTTACCATTTCACCGATGAGAAAACCAAAGTTTCTTACAAAGATTAATAGACCTACCCAGCTCCCAATTTGATTCACATGTCTTCATTTGCATGTCAACTGGTATCTCATACCCAACCTGTACAAATAAAAGTTCATTACTCCCCACCCAAACCTGCTCCTCCTGTCTTCCTCATTTCAATAAATGTTGCCTTCATTATTAGGTTAAAACCCTTGGTATTATCGCTAACTCCATTCTGTCACTGCATCATCTCATTCTACAGGTAGCTCCAGCAGAGAAAAGGCCAGAATCTGGTCACTAATCATCTGTTATCATATTTCACTGGAATCCCCTAAAATCTACCTTTTCCATTTTTCCCCTGCCCATTCTATTTTCTACACAATAGTTTTATCTCTTCAAAATGTATCACAGTAGGGCTGGAGAGATGGTAGAGGGGTAAGGCACTTGTCTTATATGTGGACAACTCTATTTCAAAGTTTCATCCTTGACACCACATCTGATCCTTTGAGCACTGCCAGGAGTGATTCCTCAGCATAAGTAGAGTCAGGTAAATAAGCCCTGAGCATCTCCGAGAGTAGCATAAAAGTATTCTGAATGGACAACCACTTTCAACATTGTGTACGAAGGGAAACCTAGAAGATTTATACATGCATATGCAAATTTCCTTTAACTCCCATCTCACTCAAAATTGTTCACTGCTGGGCCAGAGAGATAGCACAGCAGTAGGGCATTTACCTTGCAAGTGGTAGAGCCAGGACAAACCTGGGTTCAATTCCCAGTGTCCCATATGGTCCCCCAAATCAGGAGCAATTTCTGAGTGCATAGCCAGGAGTAACCCTGAGTGTCACCAGGTGTGGCCAAAAAAAAAAAAAAAATTGTTCACTGTTGTTTATTCAGAATAAGAGCGGTTGTGTCAAAGTAGATAAAACACTTGCATTGAACCTGGAAAACCCACATTTGGTACCCACAGAAAATGATCTTTGAGCAAGGGAAGGAGGTAGAGAGAGGGAAAAAGAGAGAAAATGATTGAGGGAGGACAAAAGAAAAGGAGGAAGAGAGGGAGGAGGGAAGACAAGAAAAAGAGGAAGGGAGGGAGGATGGAAGAAAGGAAAAGAGGGGGGATGAAAGGAAAGGAGGGAGAACACAGGAAAGGAGGGAAGAATGAGGGAGGAGGGAAGAATGAGGGAGAAGGGAAAGAAGGAGGGAGGGAAGATGGAAGAAAAAGAGAAGGGAAGATGGGAGAAAAGGAGAAAGGGAGGACAGGTCAGGAAGGAGGGATGGATGAAAGAAGTTTCATCAAGAAAGAAGTTCTAGAACTTATTTATATTCCACTTTCTTTTCAGAAAAAAAATCATCCATTATCCCCTTAGAAATCTACCTTCTTGGACTGGAGAAAGCATGAAGTAAGGCATTTGCCTTTCATGCAGAAGGTCATTAGTTCGAATCTTAGCATCCAATATGGTCCTCTGATCCTGCCAGGAGCAATTTCTGAGCATGGAGCCAGGAGTAAGACCTGAGCGTTGCTGGTGTGACCCAAAAACAAAAACAAAAACAAAAAAAAAGGGAAAAGAAAAGAAAAAAGAAATCTACCTTCTTAAAGTAAAAAAATGGACAAGAGCCTTTCCAACAGCATCCAACTACCACCTTCCTGAATTGTTCCAGTGCCTTTCACCCCCGCCCTAAATGAGGGAGAGGTCCAGTAAGGAGGCAGTGCATGCAATCAACCACTTTGGGAAACACTGATCTAGAAGATGCTTGGTAAATATTACTGCTTAGTAAATCTTTAAAAACTAAAGAAAAAGTCGGAGTCAGAACTATAAAAAATAGCCCAATATATGTATATATATTTGGTTTTTGGGCCACACCCAGCAGCGCTGGTGTGCTTGCAAGGCAAACACTGCTGTGCTATCTCTCCAGCCCCAGCCCAATATTCTTTAGCTAAAAATGATACCAGATTTACAAGATAATCAATTCACATGGAAGGAAATTCCTACGATTTATTTTACGTAACTCTCACAGTATAGTATTAACACAATTTTGAAGTTCTAATAACAAATTTAAATTTAAAAACATTTTTAAAAAAATCATGAATCACATCCTAGGTTGTCTGAATTTTATTTGTCTGTCAGCAAGGACATCTGCCAGTTTAATATCTGTGTGTGCCACTTCCACAGTTAGTGACATAGTGTCACCTTATCTCAAGACACCCACGTGCACAAATGACAAGATTCAGAACTGACTACCCTGAAGAAGAGATGATAAGCATTTCTAAATCTCCCACAATGGCTTCCATCATCTGAAACATAATTAACTTTCAAGGGCATTACAAGTAAGAGCAGAAGGTTAAATTCAGAATTGTCTACTACTAAAATTACTAGAAAAATACTCTAGAAGTTGGGTTAAAATAGTGACTGTTTAAAATCAGAGCAGAAGAAAAGCCAACGTGCTTACCATTATGATTCCTCACCAAATTATTTTAAGAGTTAAAAATAAAAACTCTACATTTCAATGATTTCAAAAACACTGCTACAACCTGCAAACTGTTCAAATCATAACAACAAGTGACTTTTTTTTTTATTTCTTTTCAGGGGAGAGCTCGAACGCAGCCCCCCACTACCAAACTATGCAGTCGAGTTTCCCACATTTGGGGAAATCACAGGGGTCAGCACACCTGGAGTGCAATGGATGAGCCTCACCCTGGGGAAGCCACGTTCGTGATCATGGTATCTCCGCTGCCAGGTAAGTAACAATAAGTGACTCTTAAGAGTCATCCTTAACGAAAATAATGGAAGGTTAATTGGTTTATAATAAATAAACAATGAACAATTGCATGAAAATTCAAGATGAGCAATAATGCCTTCAAGAGCAGACACCTAATGGAAAAATTAGAATTTGTGAAAAATAAGATTATAAAAAATTTTTGAAAATATATGAAAACAAAGAAAAAAAACAACATTAGAAAACTTTAGCTATGTGCTCAGGAAAACCTTAAACAAAACTTATTAAAGTCAGTTTTCTCAGTTTGTAACTTTGTAAAGTACCTGATAAAATAAATGCTGTTGAGTCCTATCTCCTTGGAAACCAAACAGCTGAATTACCTAGAGTTTCTTTTTCTATTCAAAGAACATCTAACATGACATTGTTTTTATGATAATCAACTACAACAGCTTTTGCAAAAGCAAAACAGGTGAACTTTGACTAGAAAAAAAAACTACCATGGATAGGGGAATAATAGAAAAACTTCCTTTGCCACAGGAAATCAGAATAGCAAGAACCTTTTCTCTAGAATTAGCCAACACCCCCAACATGTAATGAATTCAATAAATACTTAAGGGATAATTGAATTTTTGTTCCTTAAAGACCCCCCCCCATGTAGACATAAATTCAATTGGTACCTTTAAGTAAAACTAAACTACAGGCCTATTATATGCAAGGGAATTATATTTTCCTCCATTGATATTCTACCAAATATTCCTTCAAATATACCCAAAATTATTCCTAAAGTTTTATTCTAGAGATAGTCTTAACATTATTTACTTACTCAAGCAGTTAATTTCTTATTCCAGCTCCAGTCTCTCTCCTTCAATTCATCTTACACAATCCATCCAGTTTTATTTTATGTTCTGTGCACATCCTAGAAAATAAAACAATTTTTAGTTAAATATTCTATGTCTACATATGAGCCAATAATTTCAGATCTTGAAATCAGAAACTAGTGGATTACAAAAGAAATGAAAAAAATATTACAGGTAACATTTCTTTTTTTTGTTGTTGTTGTTGTTTTGGGGTCACACCCGGCAGTGCTCAGGGGTTACTCCTGGCTCCATGCTCAGAAATCGCTCCTGGCAGGCACGGGGGACCATATGGGGCACTGGGATTCGAACAGATGACCTTTTGCATGAAAGGTAAACGCCTTACCTCGATGCTATCTCCCAGGCCCCCAGGTAACATTTCTTATGATAATTGATACTCTTTCTTTCTTTGGGGGGGACAAGAAAGCAAACACACACACACAAAGCAAACACACAAAGCAAACACGCGCGCGCGCACACACACATGCTCTCTCG
>PVKC010019631.1:0-19019 GCA_004027635.1 Crocidura indochinensis
ACATTATTTCATATCATACCACATCAAAGACAATATCATCTGCTAATCATCAGCACGTATATCTCAAACAAAAACTAGTTTGCTGCATGCTAGGTCCAATATTGTGTAGTCATAGTCTATGACATACAGAACCTCTGTTTCTGGGTCATTTGAATTTTCTTTGCCTTTATTTTTCTTGGTAAAATAAGAAAATAGTTTAGAACTCTTGTGCGGATTCTATGCGATAATGTTTGTAAAAATTATTCTGTGAATTTCAATATGAATTCAGCTGAATTCAATATGAATGAGTATTTTAGTTTTGGGATGGAGAGTGTCATGCTTGTTTTGTTATAGAACTGTTTTTTTCCCTGAATTTAAATGCATAGAAATCATATAAGATACAACTAGACAATGGTACAAGATGGAGCTGGTGGCTAAAATTATTGGATATCTGATTTCTAATTATAAGAGTACCATTCAAATAAAGATGTTCTTTTTCATTTAAACTATACATTAGAAACTATAGTAACTAACTTACACCAATATAATAAAAAAGACTTTCTTGTATGAAAATAATCATTATAATAGTTACATTTTATATTTTAGCCCTCTAGGGAATACAGATTTCAAAATAGGAAGAGACTGCAAAGCATATGTGTTTAATTTAGCCTATAACAGCTATAATGTTACAGTTAATATGTTAGAATTATTTTGGTTGGGGAGGGCAAGATTAGAGCAGGAAGGGCACATGACTTGAACACAGCTGATTCTAGTTAAACTCCCAGTATCCCATATGAACCATTCCTGAGTGTATAGTTGGGAGTAAGCCCTGAACATTGCTGGGTATGTTTCTTTCACACATACAAAAAAAAAAAGAAAAATTATTTTTAAAATAAAGAAGTATTTGTGAATCCCAATGCACAGCACACATTTTTTCCTGTTTTTGTTGCATGGAATTGAACCCATATATTCTGCATTTAAGGTATATATATATATATTTATTTGTATATTTATTTATATATATTTATATATCAATATTTGTATAATAAATATATAATGCGTATATAAAATCTTTATGTCAAGCCATGTCCATAGTCTTCAAATTTATAGTTAGCATTCTAGCAAAGTCAGAATTAAGAATCATCATTCTGAGATTACCCTATATTATTTTTTTATTTTTAAATTTTTAAGTATAATTTTAATTGAATCACTTGAGATACACATTTGCCAAGTTGTTCATGATTGAGTTTGTCATACAATGTTCAATGCCCTTCACCAGTGCATATTTCCCACTACTAGTGTCCCCATTTTCTTCCTGCCCTCCTTCCTACCTGCCTCTGTGGCAGACATTTTTCTTCTCTCTCTCTTTTACTTTTTTTAAGACACTGTGGTTTGCAATACTATTACTATCATGCGTGTCACTTTATCTCCTTTCAGCATGCACTTCTTGTCCAGAGTGATCATTTCCAACTAGTTATCAATGTCATAGTTGCCTCTTCTCTACCTAACTGCTCTCCTTCACCATTTGTGGCAAGCTTCCCATGGTCTGTTCCTCTGCTCCTTGCCTCTATTATGGTTGGATATTATTACCATACTATTTTTTGTTTATTTGTTTGTTTGTTTGTTTTTGGGTCACAACTGGCAGTGCTCAGGGGCCACTCTTGGCTCTACACTCAGAAATCGCTCCTGGAATGCTTGGGGGACCATATGGGATGCCGGTATTTGAATCACCATCCTTCTGTATGCAAGGCAAATGCCTTACCTCCAATGTTATCTCTCCAGCCCCTACCATACTATTTTTATACCAATGATTGCAATCATTTTATATCTATCTCCCTCTGATCTTCTTGTTCATCATAATATTCTTCATATCAATCTATATATAAACAAATTTTATGACTTCACCTAAGCTCATAGTATTTTGTTGTGTAGAGATGTACCACAGTTTTTTTATCCACTCATTTGTTCTTGGATACCTTGGTTGTTTATATATTCAGGTATTGTATATGATATTACAACGGACATAGGAATGCAGAGGATATTTCTGCATTATGTTTTGGTTGATATCTATTTTTGAGGAATAATCGTATTATTTTACAAAAAGAAGTGGATTGTCCTATATTCTTTTCCTCTTGTTATTTCCTGTAGCAAGAAGGTCCTTTGATCATTGAGGAGATTACTTATAATGGTTTTCTGAGTGACTGTAGTCTTCAATTCTTTAATAGCTTTTCTCAATTAACTTGTCCTGTAACTTTTAGTCAGCCCTCTCAATTAAAGACATATATTGAATTCTTCCAATCAAGTTATTTGTACCTTTATGGACTTTTCCTTAGTTGTGTATTGTTTGATGCCATGGAGGTCTTAAAAGAGTCTCACTTGTATGCTGTTCCTCAGGCTCTTTTCACCCTCCTAAGCACCTCGATTTTCTCTCTGTCCTTCACATGGACCTTTCATGCCTTAGTGATGGCACGGTCATTCAGTTTGATCTTTGATAAAGAAATATTTTCCTGATAATTATCAAGATGGTAGGAAGACTTTTTAAAAGACGGTGATCAACTGGTGTCAAGACTTTGCAATAAGGAAGAAGACTGAGATCAACATTCAGGATAGGACAAATAAGTGGGGATAGTTTTATGACTGGAACATTATTAAGGATATTATAAATTCTTGCTAATTAACTAAATGAGGTTTATGGTTAAGTTTGGCCAAGAAGATGAGATGTTAAGGTGGGATGCTTATAGAGGAGGACCTTAAAGAGTTATCAACAGTAGAGCGATTATATTTAAATTGGCTTTTCAGGATATTTTCCCAAACTGGGCATTGGAGATGAACATTGAAATCTAACACTGAGGCAAGAGAACAAATTGAGACATGAATTCAGAGTACTCTAACTGAAATTAAAAAGCCTGGCAATAGTTAAAAAGACAGTATGTTGATTTGGAGTGTTAGTATAGCTCGTAAGGCCTTTACCTTGCATAGGGATAACCTGGGTGCAATTCCTTGACATCCCATAGGTCCCCCAAGCTTTGCCAAGAGTCATTCCTGAGTGCAAGAATGATCAGGAGTAACCCCTGAGCACTGCTGGGTTTCTCTCCAAAACCTTAAAAAAATAAAGGAAAACAGTTTGTGCCAGCTATTCCCTGCTGTGCTCTTTATCCTTCTTAATCCCATTGGTTGTATGTTTGGTTAGTATGACTTTAGCCATGCTATGATACTGAGTGAAAAGCTAAATATCACCAGATTTCAAGTCCTTTGATTCCTCAGTATTATATTTGCAGATATTTTTGGATAATATATTTTAAGCAAATGTATTATCTTCTTTTTGCCATTAGACCATCAATATTTTTCCTAGTTCTGCAAGCAAGCTAAGAATCTAGATGTTTACTTTATAATATTTTCTTCATCATATTTGATCAGTTTGACTTGGAGTGTACTCAGCAATTGCTGTTTTCACCAGTACCATCTCTTAGCTATGCAACTATGAGATGTTTATTTGTTATCTGTGCCTTCAGTTGTGTTTCCAGGTAATGGGACTCAACAATGTGTGTATTTTCTCATTTCTCTACTAGCCATTTCTTTCCTGTGGTATGTAATCTTAAACTTTGCCAGTCTCTTCATGAAGCTAGCTCCATTTCCAATCCCTGGTATCCCAAATGTCTCTGAGCATTGGCCATTTGTTTTTGGAAGTGGGGCTCACAGGGTCACACCCATCAGAGCTCAGATATCATTCCCAGGAGGCAAAGGGGTCCATATGGGATGGCAGGATTAGAACCACTGTCTGTCCTGGATCAACTGTATGCAAGGCAAACGCCCTACAGCTGTACTATCATTCCTGCCCCTAGCATATGCCACCTTCTCCATTTCATTCAGTGCTCAGCTTCCTTCAATCTCTGCTTCCTCGAAGCCAGAGTTCAGGGTCACATCTCCCTCAATAATTCCTCATTCTAGTTTCTCTAACTTTAATCTCAAACATTCAGAAGAAATGAGCTATATTTTGATTTTGGTTCTATTATATTTTTATTACTTATTTCACAGTTACTTCATTCTTATAGGAGTAAATATCATCTCAATTTGTCATGTACCTGGATATCTTGTAGGATATATGTCATATAAGTATTCATTCAGTAATTATTATTTTATGAGTGATCAGTTTGCTTACCAGGAAGATTGGTATTTCACTCTTCATTGTATTTCCTGTGTATTTCCTGTGTTCTACAAATAATATTGTATTAAGAGATACAAATATAGAAGTGTATTTACTAGTCAGTTATCAGTGTATTCTTTTTATGTCTGCAGGCTCTGTGCACTCATTAGCATCAACAGGAGAATAGAAGTCCTTTGCCTCCTTTCCATCAAATTTTAATAGCTATTTGTTCAGAGAGCTGGTATCTACCATATTTGCAGACAGATTTATGTTTGAAGAAATCATTGAAGTAACTTTTTCAAGGTCAATTATTTCTCTGGCAATCCTTACTGCCAGATAGTGAAATAGACAATGCAAGCTTAAATAGAAAAACATATTAAATGGGAAATATATTTTGTCAACTTTGAAAATTAATGCCTGGTCCTTGCATAACATGTAGTAATCAAACAGGTCTTTGTTACCTAATGTCTTAAAGGAAGTGTCTGATCACAACTCAGAGACTTACTTTGTGAATCTCTGGAAAGCAGAGAGGCAAAAAATGTATATCAGTCATTTTTCCCAATGGAAGACATTATTTGGGAAGGCTACAGCCACGAAATGCAAAGATCTCTGCAGTTACATATTTTCTGGTATGCACAGCTTTGCTACAGTGCTCAGAGCAAGATACAGTTACTTAATTTGCTTCCTTTTGTTTTGTTTTATACCCAGTAGTTCTCAGTGCTCCTTGTTCAGGGATCATTCTTGTTGGAACTCAAGTGAATACAGATGGAGCTGGAATCAAATCAGGTCCAGCCACATGCCAGGCGAGCACCTTAATCTGTGTATTATAATCTCAGCCACTCAGTTTGTTACTATTTAACTTGTTGATTGTTAATGCAGTTAAGTGAAAAAAAAATACTGATTAAAATTGTTATTATTGGGGGCTGGAGCGATAGCACAGCAGCTAGGGCATTTGCCTTGCATGCAGCTGACCCAAGACAGACCTGGTTTCAATCTCCGGTGATCCATATAGTCCCCTAAGCTAGGAGCAGTTTCTGAGCTCATAGCCAGGAGTAACCCCTGAGCATCACTGGATGTGGCCCCGAAAACAAAAACTATAAAAGAAAAGAAAAGTTAAAAAGAATTGTTATTATTGTTGTTATTATTATTGCTATTAATTTTGGGGGGTTCATACCCAGCTGCATTCAATGGTTATTTACTCTTAGTTCTGCATTCAGGAATCACTCTTGGCAGACTTTGGAACCATATTCGGGTGCTTGGTATAGATCAAAAAAACTTCTTAGGTTAAAGAGATAGTTAAAGAATTCGGTCACACACTATGCAAGCAGACCATCCTGCTTTCACCCAAACATCTCTGGCACCCAAACATCTAGCACTCAAACATCTCTGTATATTGTCCTCAAGTCCCCAAGGAACAGTCCAGGGCCTCCTGGTACTCCTTGGGAGAAGCCCACACCTACTGTCAAGCCATGTCCACTTTCTACTGTAGTCTCTGGTTTCTTCTCCTTGGCTAATATCCCTTCCTCCATCATTTGGCTAACTTCATTGGACAACTGGAATCTATCAGCAACTACTCTTTCAATCTATGAGAAAGCATATTTAAGGACATTGCAAAAATATCCCCCACCTCCACCCCATTAGGGATGTCTTGATAATCAAGGAAAGATAAAATTGAAACTGGCATTCTTGCATTGATTAAATATGCAGGAGTGTTATTTCCTCTTTAGTGTAGTTATCTCTGTTTTTATAGTCATGGGCTTTTAAAACAATACAAAATCATGTTTGTGATCTAATTGTGTTGCAATTTATTCAACATTTATCTCCATATCTGTTTCATAAAATCTGTTGATTTCTGAGGAGGTCAAGGGAAGGGAGAAATACAAAAATTTAGCATATGTCTTAAGGAACTTTGAAGGGGATCTTTGTGGTGAGTTTAAGCTTCTAGCTTATTTATTTATGTTGACTTTTAGGTCAGTTGATAATGCTATTACAGTATTCTACTCTGGGAAAATATGAGACTTAGGAAATAAAAGCAAATATAGAAAACAGTTTGAAATTTCTTTTAAATTCTGTATATGTAGGTTTAACTGCTTTGATCATATCATTTAGAAACTGGACCAAAGGGGCCAGAGCTATTTCTCAGTGGTAGGGCATTTGCCTTGCACATGCTAACTTAGTACAGACTGCAGTTAGATCCCCCAGCATCCCATATGATACAGGAGCAATTTCTGAGTGCATAGCCATAAGTAACCCCTGAGTTACTGTGTGTGACCCATAAACCAAAAAAAAAAAAAAAAAAAAAAAAGATGAAACTGGGCCACAGTATGGCAGAGCTAGTAATATTCACCACAAATGAACAGATATAAATTAACGACTGTATGTCTCTACCACAAGTTCTCAGAGCCACTGAAGGTAAAATGGAACCTGGGATGTGAATTAGTCCTAGAACATCGGTGTTGCATAAGTTAGCCCTTAGATTCGATTCCTTACATTGCAAAAACAGGCAGAAACCCTACTTACTGAATGAAGTTCAGAGATAATTGGTTAGGTTTCCTTTTCGTGTTGCTTTTCATGTCAATCACAATTTAACAGTTACGGACATTGAAACCAGATTTTTCTATGGAATTCTTATCCTAATTCTAAAAGGTAACTATTTCCTGAGACATTCTTTGTTCTATTTATTTGTATTATTATTTGGGTGTGAGCGCTAGGCCATACCTAGAGGTGTTCAGAGGCATATTGCTCTGTGCAGGGTTTATACTTGGGAGTGTTCAGGGACCATATGTTAAGGATCAAATGAGGGTCAACAACATGCAAGCAATCATCTTAACCCTCCTACTGTTTATCCAGCCCATTATCTGCTGCTCAAAATTATAACATAATTATGGCAGTTGTCATAAAATTTTGAACATTGAGAGTTAATAGCATTTTTTTCAGGGATTAATATCTCGTGAAGAAAGTGTACCTTGATTGGAAAATAGTGATTCTAAAGTTTTATAAACTTGTACTTTTTTTAAAATATAATTGTTTTTATTGGTGTTTGGAGACAAGAATAAAAGTTGTGAAGTTGTCCAGAACACTGTGAACCACATTTGGAGGTTCTGAAACTTCTCCTTCTGCTCTAAGGCATTTTCTATACTTTTCATTGTTCTTTCCTCCTTTTTTTTTGTTTGCATGTTTGTTTTCAGGCCACACCCATTTGATGCTTAGGGGTTACTCCTGGCTAAGCGCTCAGAAATTGTCCCTGGCTTGGGGGGAACATATGGGACTTGCAAGGCAGACACCTTACCTCTAGCGTCACCTCACCTGCCCCAGTTCTTCCCTCCTTTTAAATAGTGTCTCAGACACTTCTGTAATTCTTACTATCCTTACTCTCTGTGACTTTACATGATCCTTACAAAAGAGGTAGGTAACTCACTCCTATCAAATTAAAATTTATAATTACCTAGTAACCATTCTTTCCTGAAAATGCAAGTTCTTTTTCTTTGAGGGGTCCTTCCCAAACAATGCTCATGAGGTCCAGAGGTTATTGCTGGCAAAATTCAGTCAACTAAAACTTAGGCAATGGGCCAGGCAGATTAAAGCTCAGTCTGATTGTGCTTTAGGGCAACCACGATCATTGTTAAAGGTGCCATGTAGGTTCTGGATTTGAACTTAGGCTCCTATGTTTATAAGGTTATAGTGAAAAAGGTTCCTTGTCCTTGAGCTATCTTCTCAGTCTCCAAAAGCCATTTTTATATAAAAAAATCAAAGACTGATTTTTCACTTAAAAATGAATTTAGCTTTATCTGTGATTAACATTTTTTATCTTTTAGGGACTTTAAAGTTATTGGTTTTTGTGTAGGATGCAGTCATGCAAAGTTCCTTTCTTTCCTCTCCAAGTTTTATTTATCTCTTCATAGTTGCTATTCCACTAACCTCATTAGTTTGACCTTGAAACGTATGGCAAAGAAACAGAGGTATTCAGTGGAGCAATATTTAGTTCTATACACCATTTATATAAAAACCTTTATGTATCACATGATTAATCATATTTTGGGTAATCTTAATAGAGGCAACTCTCCTAATGCCTCAGGGACTATGCTCCATCAACTGTCTTCTCTCCATGTCTTCAATTTTGCATTTCCTTATGTCTGAGTTCATGTCTTCTCCTTTAAAAGGACAAATGTTTGGATCCAATTTACTCTTAAGACTTTTGTATAGCTTTTCACTTACAGTGAAGCTTTTTGAAATGTCAGTCTACTCATGTTACACACGGTCTGACTCTCCACTGCCCCACGTATTCCTTAAGGTCTATCTCCTTCAAAGGTCACTAGTGATTTCCATGCTTCTAAATCCATTGAATAGCCTTTTATGCATTTCTTTTTTCTGTACTTGACTCACTGTACGTACATATATCTATTTTTACTCACAACTATACTTTGCTGGTTCTTTCTTCCAAGGTTTCTTTCTATGCATCTGTGAAACAATGCTTTGTTTTGGGAGGGGGACACACACACCATGCTCAGGGCTTACTCCTGACTCTGCACAGGGTGGAGCTCAGGGAACCATAAAGGTTCTAGGCAACTCCAAGCCCCCTAATCACCGAACTATGTCTTCAGTCTTTACATTCTTTAAGTTAAGAAGCAATGTTATTTAAGTCACTGAAATTGGTACTCTGTTTAGGTGATGTCTTGGACTGGATTTGCTGAATCTGTGTTAAAAATGTAAACTCCTGTATGGGGTACCTGCTGACATTCTTCAATATTCATCATTGAGATCTTCTTTGTAGAAATAGCATTTCCAGGGGCCCAAGAGATAGCATGGAGGTAAGGCGTTTGCCTTTCATGCAAAAGGTCATCAGTTCGAATTCTGGTGCCCCATATGGTCCCCCGTGCCTGCCAGGAGTAATTTCTGAGCATGGAGCCAGAAGTAACCCCTGAGCACTGCCGGGTGTGACCCAAAAACCACACACACACAAAAAAATAGCATTTCCAAAGGCATTGATCACAAACTCAGTGCTTCAGCCATGACCCTTATCTCTTATGTTTTATCTTCAGGGGAGATTTCGAAACTCATTCCTAAACCTCTGAATTTAGTTATCAGGTAGGCATCTATAGTGATATATATCCTTGTATGTCACAGTCAAGAGCCTCATATACAACAATGTTCTTCCAATGTTCTTGTTTCCTTACTATAATTTTTCATAAAAAAGAAATAAGCCAAAGGCCTCATTAGCCATTCTAGGAGGGTTTCTGGAGTGTTTTCTTCTTTATAAGCCTCAACATCCCATGATATCTCTCTGTTCTTAACCTAAATTTCCTGATCATCAGCCCCCTTCCTTTGCCTCCTTTTCTCCCAAAGGTCAGCCCTCATTATTGCTTTCTAGAGAATCCCTTAAATATCCATAGTCATTAATATCAGTTTCGCTTGACCGGGCAGGATATCCTGACAGAATTCCTGATCTCCTTCTAGGTTTTTAACTCCATATTTTCTCAAATGTGTTATTCCTTCAATTGCATGGGTTTTTCTATTTTTATGTCACTGTGAATTCATATAGGTTACTCTCCCAGTTTCAGTTGCTTCCTCCTTGCCTCAGCTGACTGATTCCTGCAATTTTTTTTTTCATATCAGTTCTTTTTCTTATTTTTTTTTCTTTTGGTTTTTGGGTTACACCTGGCGGCACTCAGGAGTTACTCCTGGCTCTGTGCTGAGAAATTGTTCCTGGCAGGCTCAGAGGACCATATGGGATGCCAAATTCAAAACACCATTTGTCCTGGGTAGGTTGCATGCAAGGCAAATGCCCTACCACTGTTCTATCTCTCCGGCCCTTATATCAGTCCTTTTAAAGACTTTCCAGTTTCACCAGGCTCCACTTGAGTTACCTGGACTTTTTCTGCATCTATTGCCACCTCCCATGCTTGATCTCACCCTTAGGACAGTGTGTACTATAGGAATTGTATACACAAACCTAGTTTCCATAATCAAGCTGGCTGGTAATTTGAAGACAGTGTAATACACACTTCTTTATTGTGCAGAATTGTCTTGTTGTGCACTTGATTTTCAAATCTTTAAAATGAAGGTAATATGTCATCATTGTAAAGAATACATGAACAAAATCAAGTAGAAAATGCTTATGATCTCTGATCCACAACTTTAATAAAATATTTTATTCCTTCCTTTCTTCTTTTTTTCTCATTTTACCTCCTCATTTATCATTTTTCTATCCCTGTTTCTGCTTCTTTTCCTGCCTATGTTTCTTTATAACCTTCCTTCTAATTAAACTGTGGAATTTGTGGGTATAGTCACTATGTTTTTAATTTATAACATTTATAATATTCAATTTATAACTTTCATAGAGAATATTATTTCGTATTGGACATTAGGAAAATGTTTTTTTTACACTAAAAATACTTTCTGGGACTGGCAATATAGTATATGCCTCACATAAAGCCCACCTGGGTTTAATCTCTAGCTTCTCATACGGTCCCATTAGTACCTCTATGAGTGACTCCTGAATGTAGGAGCCAAAAGCAGCCTTTGACCTCTGCCATGTGTGGATCAAAATCCAAAAATATTGGGGCCGGATAAATAGCATGGAGGTAAGGCATTTACTTTGCATGCAGAAGGACAGCAGTTCAAATTCTGGCACCCCAAATGGTCCCCTGAGCCTGCCAGGAGTGAGTTCTGAACATAGAGCCAGGAGTAAGCCCTGAGCGCTGCTGGGTGTGACCCCCCCAAAAAAACAAAACAAACAAACAAACAAAACCCCAAATATATTTTTATTCAAAATCAGTGTGTATCTTTAAATAAACTAGTTCCAAAACAGAGTTTAATAAGTGTGTGCAAATTCTAAATATGTAATAAGAGGTTATTAAACATTTATAACTCATTTTTGTGTCTCAGACATGATTAAAAACTTTTGAATATATATGAACTCATACCATGATCATTCCCAATTTATGTATTCACACACTTTTTTTTCAGTCTGGACCATTGTTTTAAATGTGATTGCATGTAATTACTATTTTATATCTCTTCATGCTAAAATAGAAATGACAAAAATAATTTCATATATTGAAAAGTCAAGGAAAGAACTGTCATTTTTTTTTTATCAACAAAGGAAGGAAAAAATCTTTAATACTTGGTATGCAGGGGCTGGAGCTGTGGCACAGAGGCAGGGTGTTTGCCTTGCACCTGGGTGACCTAGGACAGATCATGGTTCTATCCCAGCATCCCATATGTCCCCTGAGCCAGAAAGAATTTTTGAGCACATAGCCAGGAGTAACCCCTGAGCACCATCGGGTGTGGCCCAAAACAAACAAACAAACAAAAAATACTGGGCAGGCACGCAAAATTAAAGAAATGAAATAGACTTTGCATTACTGGGGGTAGGGGCATATCTGGCTGGTCTCATGGTTTACCCTCAGCCCTGTGCTCAATGATCACTCTTGGCGGTGTTTTAGGGACCTTATGCAGCATCGAGCTGGTTTATTGCAAGGCAAGCAAGTACTCCTGTACTCTCAATCCTCCCTTTTATACTTGTGCCCACAGTTCTGATCACGCATCGAGATTTTAATTAGAAATAAGTATTTTTAAAGGTCTTGGGGCTACACTCAACAATCTTCATGGCTTACTCCTGGCACACAGGATCACTTCAGTTGGGTTCTGGGGATAATATGGTAGGGAGAAGATTGAACCCTGGCTGGACCCAGCATCTTTGTTTTATTGTGTTTATATATATATTATATATATAGTGTTTATATATATTTATATTGTGTATATATATACATATATATATTGTGTTTATATATATATATATATATATATATATATATATATATATATATATATACACAAATGGTGATTTTCAGCCAAGCTTCTTGAACTATACACTTCAATTTTCCACAGTGGAAAGAAAGGGGGGAATGTTTAAAAAAAATAGCAATGTTGTCATTATTAGAATTATAGTTTAAAATCTGAATATAAGATTGTTTCAAGAAAAAGAAAGATTTTCCTTTCTCAAGTAAAGAGAGATTTTAGGTAGATTGCTTTCCTATACTTAAATATGCTTAGAAAATGATAGTTTGCCAAATTTCTCAGCTGGATTGTGGTGAGAATAAGAAAAACAAAGATATGGGTTGGAGATCCAGTACAGAAAGTAAGGTGCTTGCCTTGGGTGGAGTTGACTCTTGAATTCTTGGACTTGAATTCTTTCTATCAGTTATGGTTCCCAAAGTGGGTCCAGGGGTCACTAGAACATGAACCTGAGCTATTGCAGGGTGTATGTAAAACCAAAAGAAAAATAAATATAAGGATGTCTGCCAAAAAGATGCTTCAGTATTTCATTAACTTTTTCTGTAAACCTCTAACTATATCCAGGAAATGCAGAAAAAATCTGTTGAGATCTCCAAACATATTGGTCACCTGTTTAATCTATCTAATATTAATATGCTAATCAGATTTGACTCTGGTCTATGCAATGTAATATATTACTTTTAAAAACATTGAATTTTGTTGTGTTTTAGTCATAGTGAGCTTTTGGATATGATAATTTTAAGCTGCATAATTGTAGATTGAGTAGAACTGACAACAAATAAGGAAAATAATATGCAGGTTAGAATCTTGGAAATACATTTTGTTTTTATTTTCTTAATAATTGTCAACACCTCCAATTTGAATAGCCTTCATACCATTGGTTCAATTCGATGTTACACAGAGCAAATAATTTATTAGATAGTTATTGAAAGAATCTAGGGTCTTTTTGCAATGTAAAGAATTTGTGGAATCTATTTAATTTAGCTGTGAGGTATTTACTTTGAATGAAGTTTATAATTAGTAAAGATTAGGACTCTTTTTTATTAGTTATTATTGCAAATATTTAGTTTTATATATGTACCTTAACTTAAATGTTTTTTTCCTACAATTGTTAAAGATCGTGGACATTTAATAAGTTTCTAAATTTGTCTCCAAGAACAACTGTTGTGCGGTTGTTTTTATCATTTGTATTTTAATGTGACCTAAAAATGGAAAAGGTTGTTAATGAAATTCAAGGTAGTTCAGCAACTCTAAGACTCTAAGTTAGCTTCCCACCTATGTTAGTGTTAATGATGATATCTTTGATTATAAATTTTCCAACAGAATATGTAGGAAGTATTGTGAGTCCTTCTCTGAGTGGCAAAAATTTGAATTGGCACTGTCAGGTCCTGTAATGCTTTTTATTCTGCACATAATAGACACAAAATGGACCTTTAGATTTTCTTATGGCTTAGTACACTTTTTCCCTCACTTTTAAATGTATCTCTCTTTTTTCCCCCCATGTACTTTCCCCAACGGTGACTGATCTTTTGACCCAGTAGGCCATCTTTTATCTATTGAGAGGAATGCAAAAGTAATATTTTTTTCTTCATGGGATATTCTGCATTCTTTCAAGCTGTTGTTGGTAAATCTTGGAAACAATCTGTTCACATACATAGAACCTAATTTAGTACTTGAAAACTTGTATTCCTTTGGAACTCAGTCTTCAGTTGCCTTGTGAATTTTTAGGAGGGAACCAAGGGGTGAGAGAAACTGGACATCAACTTTGAACAGAATTTTGTTCTGACCACAGTCTGCAATTATGTGTACCTTTTCTCATATAACTATTGTATATGAAGAAACCAAGCATTGGAATTCACGTAAGTTTCATTGCTCATCCTAAGCTAAATGGATCTAAATAGTTAAAAAAAATCAACTTTACTGGACTCAATTTCTACATTTATAAAGGAGATCATTTCAATTCTTTAACCCGATCTAACCTGATAGTGTAGATTTTAATTGCAATTAATAAAAAATAATGATATGAAACTCATGCTAGGTTACTTCCTCTAACACATCACTAAAAACAAAACTTGCTCTCTTCTTTGTATTGGCTTTACATGGCAACAGAGGATAATAATGGCTTCTGAATCAGTGAAAACCACCGAACTAATGTGCAATTGTAATCCAAATTAGTCACATCTATTTCAACAATCGCATTATTCCTTTGCCCATATGAACTTACCGTGATTAGTTTTTGCTAGCTCTTTGTAAAAAAGTTTTTTTTAATTATGAAAATGTTATTTCAGTAAATGTAATTTAATTAAAACGAGAATTTCTGCCAACTGTTTTAAATAAATACAGTATTCTTTTACTAGTATGAAAGGAGTTACTATTTGCTGTCTCATTTCCTCCCTAATATGCTGGTGTGTTTAGCTTGAACCTGAGCTTGTGGAAGTTTATTCTTAACCAAAGCAGTTCCTTTTTCATGTAAGTAGGTTAAATGTGAATTGGGCAGCCTCAGGGTGCTTTTTTGTTCACTTTTAAAAAGACCCCTCAAGAAGGCCTCTTTGAGAACCCCAGAATCGTATGTTTGGAAGATTGCTCCGAATTAACATTAGAATGGTCCTTTTATTTTTTTAAATTATACTGACTATTTAAAATATGCTAAATTGACATAGATTGAAATAAAACTGAATAAGGCAAGTAATATTTCTTGTTTTATTCTACCTTTCTGATGAAAGAACTAAAGTCAGAGGGAAAAAAATGTAAGTACCTTAAGGTACAATTTCTGTTGCCAAATACAGAAGAAAAAAATGTATTGGTACAAAAGGTATAAATTAATGTCATTCTTTTTGTGTGTGTGACTTTATATGCCCTAGAGTGGTATAATAAGATCAAGAGTTTTCCTATGTTTTGACTTCTGAAGAGCTTGTTTATTTATTTTTAAAGAAATACTATATTGATAAGTTTTCTAGTTACATTTTTAGATCATCTCCTTGATAAAAAATGCTGGCATTTAATGGCATATATATGTATATATATATTCATGTATATATATATATTCATGTCTTTTCCTTTGTAAATAGGTAACATTTTAGGCCTAGAATTAAGACAATGCAAATATTTTAATTTGCTTTGATAAACAGCCATTAAATATGAGTAAAATTGCATAAACTGATTTTCAAATTATCCTGAAAATTAGCAGACTGCAGATTATGCTTTGGCTATAATTCAGGACTATATAATAACCCAGGTCCCTAAAGGTCTCCAAAGAATGACAGAGAAGCCATGATTTTCTGACATGTGCATTATATATGCTAGTAAATTTGCAGTGAGAAAGGTCTATATTCTTGTAATAGAAGAAATATTCACTTTTAGCATTTCAGACCATGGGGAACATGGGAAGGGCTAATATCTTCTTTCTATCTTCACCTCCCCACCCCCTTTTCCCAGGCACTTGAATAAATCCCAGGGGAATTAGTCAAAGGACTTTAAACCTATGCCATTTCTAAAGTCTTTTATTCTCTCTATAATATATTGAACACATCGTTGCCTTCAAGGAACGTGTAACATGTCTCAGGTATACACAACATCACAGCAAAAAAATCAGGATTTTTTTTTTACTTAAATATGTTTGTAGACATTTCCGTTAATGTGACTTGCAGTCATGATTTCTGAAAGAGTAAAATGCTCTTTTAGAGTCATATTCAGTCTAAAGCTATGCTCTCAGTAAAAATATACCCTTACTCAAGTAATTCCATCATTAACTAGTACAGTTTGATCAATGCTCAGTCTTCTAGAACATAATTAATTTCTAAGTTTTACTGCTATTTGTGAAATAGAAAAATAAGTAGTCATTTGCACTAAGCGTATTGCATTTAAGATGTTTACCTGTTTGGGTTTATATAGAAAGCAGACCCCTTATCCTATCACAGAAAAGAGTCAGACTGCTAGTAGTGGTAGTAGTTGCAATAAGAGTGACTGTCACATTCCTGATTTCGTTTTTAAGATGAGAAGTGGAACCATGAGTTGGAACCTGAGTGGGTGCAATTGAAGTGTGTGTGTGTGTGTGTTTGTGTGTGTGTGTGTTTGTGTGTGTGCATTGCTCCTTTCATTGTTCTGTTTTAATTTGTTTTGAATTACCAGTGAGATAACAGTTGCAGAGTTGTTCATGGTTGAATTTCCATTATAAAATATCCAATACCCATCCCTTCACTAGTGCACATTTGCCATTAATGGGGCATTGAAGCTACCACTTTGCAGTTTGTTTCAGTTAAAAATGAGCATTAAGACCGAAGATGTATTTTCTGAAGGAAATAAATACAAGTTTAGTTATACTTAAAACAAGCAAACATAATAATATAAAATACATTTATAAGCTTTATTTCCTTTTTACCATGAGAGGTTTGGTGGTTTTATTTTCTCATAATAAGTATTAAAATAAAAGCCTTTAGGGAAGCTAATCTATATTATCAAGAAATAAAACTTTGTAATAGAACAGATTTCTTTTTCCTGGGGGTGGGGTGGGGTCAGGAATTTGGGTCATACCGGGAGGTGCTCAGGCTTAGAGGCTTTTTCTGGCTCTGTGTTAGGAGAGATTCTGGCAGTATTAGAGGAACCATATGTGGGGGTCATTAATGGAACTGGGGTCTGCCACATGCTGTATTATTTCTCTAGTCCCTTAATCTTATTTTCTTATCTTCTAGAAACTTCTGTACACGTCTTTCTTTCTGCCTTCTCCCCCAAACACTACTTTTGTATCTTTAAAATAATCATTAAAGATTATTTAATTGTTGAGGAAATAAGAAAGGAAATTGGTAGCCTTTATTTCACTATGAAAGGAAGGGTACAGAGTTGAGGAACTTTTTGATGGTTTTAAATGCTTACTCTTTGGGAGCCGGGAGGTGGCGCAGGAGATAAGGTGCCTGCTGCCTTGCCCAGGACGGACCACGGTTCGATCCCTTGGTTCCCATATGGTCCCCTGTGCCTGCCAGGAGCGACTTCTGAGTGCATAGCCAGGAGTAACCCCTGAGCATCACTGGGTGTGGCCCAAAAACCAAAAAAAAAAAAAAAAAATGCTTACTCTGGAGCCTGTATAGACCAATAAATACCAATGCCTTAAATTCCTTTTCTTTAAAAAATAATTTCCTCATTTAAGCACCATGATTACAAACAAAAATTGGGTTTCAGTCATAAAATGCACACACCCCTATACCAATGCAAATTTCCTGCTACCATTGTCCCCCCATGTCCTACTTCCTGCCATCCCTTGCCAGTCTTGAAGGCAGGCATTGTATTTTTCTATATATCATTGTCATGATAGCTTGAGCATAGTCAATTCTGTAACTGCACTTAACACTGTTATCATGTTATCATTATTATCTTAGGCTGGTCCTTCCAGCCCTCATCTTTGTTGCCTCTGGGTGTTATTATTATACTGTCTTTTGTTTTTCTTAAATTCTGCAGATGAGTGAGGCTATTCTGTGCTTATCTCTCTTCCTTTGACTTATTTCACTCCATAGTAGTCTTCAAATCCATCCATATATAAGCAAATTTTGTGACTTAATTTTTCCTAATAGCTACATAAAATTCCATTTTATAGAAGTACCAGTTTCTTTAGCCACTCATCTGCTATTGGGCATCTGGGTTGTTTCCAGATTCTGGCTATTGTAAATAGTGCTGCTATGAACATAGGAACACAGAGGGCATTTTTTAAATTGTGTTTTAGTGGTCCTAGGTTATATCCCTAGGAGTGGTATTGCTGGATCATACAAAAGTTTAATGTCTGTTTTTTTAAAGGGATATCTATATTGTTTTCAAAAAGGCTGGACTAGACCTATTCACACTGGCAGTGAAGAAGAGTTCCTTTCTCCCACATCCTTTTCTAAGTGAAGGAGCTCCATTTACAGTATCACTATGAACTGTCTATATAGCAGAGCTAATAATACTCATTGTCCAAAGGACTCTTTTTGTTAAAGCACACTGTTAAAAAATATATTTAAATAGAAACTGTCTCCTGTTCTTTTCCCATGCTGTCTCTAAATTCAATTTATATTTAATTACCCAATCAAATTTTGTTTTTAAAACTGATTTTGCTTTCTTGAGCTATTACCCTGCTTCCCATCCTGTTATGTGCTTGAAAAAGGAATTTATTTGGTCATGCTTACTCCTAATCTAGCCAGTATTCACACTTTCAGTTCTCTCAAAGATTTATTCCCAGAACGCTTTTTTTGACACTACGAAAACGAAACCTTTTCACTTTGTACCATTTTTTTTAAATCTCTCCTCTCCTTTATCCCCTGTACTTTGTTTTACCTAATACATTGTTTTGCAATTACTTATCAATTTGCCAGTCTTTACCTACTTTAATTTTTTTTTTTTTTTTTTTTTTTTTTTTTTTTTTTTTTTTTTTTTTTTTTTTTTTTTTTTTTTTTTTTTTTTTTTTTTTTTTTTTGTCTTTGGGCCAGTGATGCTCAGGGGTTACTCCTGGCTAAGTTCTCAGAAACCGCTCCTGGCTTGGAGGACTATAAGGGACGTCAGGGATCTAACAGAGGTCTGTCCTGGGGAGCTGCTTGCAAGGCAAATGCCCTACAGCTGTGTGTGTGTGTGTGGGGGGGGGAGCAATAGCTCCGGCTCCTACTTTAATTTTTCTTTTCTTTTGGTTTTTGGGACTTAGCTGGTGGTGCTCTGGGGTATTCCCATTAGTGCACTGGAACTTTGTGGTGCTGTTAGGGTTCAGAATGCGGAAGAGACCACACAATTAGAGTAAAGCAAAGCAAAACTTTATTCCGTCGGAGACAAAATCCATACTGACCAGTCAGGGCTGTTTTCCAAAAGAGATGAGCCCTGTCACGGTCCTGAGCTAGTTAATATAATGAGAGGAAAAGGTGGGTTCTAGTTTCTGTTGATCTTTAAGATGATTGGCTGTTGTCTGGGGTACCTTCCTACAGATCCCTTTTGCCTTTTCCAGATAGGCTACCTGATATGGCCAGGTAGCTCGGGTCAGTGTTCATGGAAATTTAGGCTTGAGAAAGAGAAGCCTGAGGTTTACAATACGTGGTCTTTTACAAAATGGCATCCCCCTGATTCAAAACCCAGAGCCCCACAGAGCCAGTAA
>PVKC010019632.1:0-19018 GCA_004027635.1 Crocidura indochinensis
TCTCTCTTTCATCATTCCCAAGTTTTTTTTTCTTTCCTTCTTTCCAGGATTATGAGCAAAGTTAGACGAGGTCTACAGATAAATATAAAGCTAAGACATAGATACTGTATTGGGAATCTCATTTGCATACCTAAAATTAAGCAAGGCTTAGTTTAATGTAGCAGAAATTCAATTTGCATATTCAAATAGTATTATTTGTTTTGACATGTACAAATTAGCTGTCAAGAAATCCTGTGCAGAAGCATTTTTCTTTATATATTAGGCATGTAAATATGAAGTTTTAAAAACGATATATAAATATGAAGTTTTAGAATTTATGCTGCTTTATCTATCAATTAGAAGTCTTTATCAAATGGAAAACACAGTCTATGTGGACAATATTTCTGATTAATTTAGAAAAATACTGATAACAAGGAGTTCTTGCCAAAGAAATTATAAGGTTGCATCAATTATAGGCACAGGCCCAAATTTACCAGTATGAGATTAAAACACTAGTTCCTTTCGAATGAGAAACTAAATTCTTTACTATAAAGAGTCATTGTCCACCCTCAGGTTTTTCTTTTCTTTTTCTTTTTTGGGTCACACCCAGTGATGTTCAGAGGTTACTCCTGGCTCTGCGCTCAGAAATTGCTCCTGGCAGGCTAGGGGGACCATATGGGATGCCGGGATTCAAACCGGGGTCAGTCTTGGGTTGGCCGCATGCAAGGCAAAGGTCCTACCACCGTGCTATCACTCCAGCCCCTGAGGTTTTCTTATATTAAGAGGTATTCTTGAACTTAATTAACACTCTAGCATCTTCAAGTGCTAGAGAAAAATAGCCAGGAAATATGAATCTAGATGCATTTATTATTGTCATACTTTAGATTTTAATAATTTTGCTTCACTTCTTTTATGCTTTCATTTAACAAATAGGTAGAAATTGTTTATTCCTGCTTTCCTTTGTTTTCCTTTTTTAATTTAAGGTGGAAGTGGGGAAAGTGAGAGGGAAAAGGCCACAAAACAGGGAGCAGTATTTTTGTTTTTTATTTTCTGTACAATATTCCTCCTATCCATCTGTAGAACAGATGCTCTCAAACTGACATTTATCAGAATCATGGATAATAGACTTGTTAACAGGTTACTAGGTCATCTTTAGAATTTCTTATTCTCTTGGATGGGAAGTATTTTCAGCAATAACTGAGATACTTCTGGTCAGGGATCACACACTGAATCCCGGTATTAGAAGCTCCTTGAAGCTTTCCTCTTTTTCTCAACAACATTTTGTAGCCTTTGTTATCTGGTGATCCTGCAGCTTCAGCTTCAGCTGATCTCCTCCTTTGAGACATTTTCTTCCATGTTACCTTCCATCTCCAAGTCAGGGTTATATATTTCTTGTGTTTGTATGTCCATCATTTTTCCTGTTTAGGTGTACATTTCATGCATTAAGCAGTTTAGCTTGTAGAGAGTAGGAATTGTATTTACCCTCATTTACCAGAGTTCACTAGATGAACTGACACAGAGCAGGTGTTTGGTTAAGATTGTTAAGTGACCATGGTTTACTCACTTCAGCCCTGTCTTCCTTAACAAAAAGGATGTGAAGCTCAGAAGTGGGGACCTGACTGCAACCGCATCTGTACTGTTTGTCTGAACAATGGCATCTGCCATGAAGATACTGGAGAATGCATCTGCCCTCCTGGGTTTATGGGAAAAACATGTGGGATGGGTAAGTCAAGAGTACTTAATGGGTAACTTGTGCATAAAAGTAATTAGCGTGAGTGAGAAAAAGTTGTCATTTGCTTAAGGCTCTTTACTGCCAACCGCTACAAATTATATGACATAGACAATGTCTATGATGCTAATGTCAGCCCCATGCTTGTATGATACATGGTTTGCACAATTAGGCTGTGCAATATTAGGCTGGTGGCTCTAATATTCTCCCTGGGAAAGTTTCATTATCTATCAGATGAACCTTGGAGGTGTAATCGCCCTGTTCATGCCCTTGGATTATTTTCTCTATTTCCTTATTCAGAAGAGTTGCTTTCAAAGAAGAATTATACATTTCAAATGCTTGCATATTTGACTAAATAACGTATTTCTCTCCTAAAGCTTGTAAACCACACACATTTGGCAGAACTTGTAAAGAAAAGTGTAGTGGACCTGAGGGATGCAAGTCCCATGTATTCTGTCTCCAAGACCCCTATGGGTGCTCTTGTGCAACAGGGTGGAGAGGTCTACAATGCAATGAAGGTATGCATCAATCATCTCAGGGGAATAAGGGGGGGTTACAAGATCTGGTACAAGATCAGTTTGCTGGAAATCTTAGTGTCAGACATACCTAGATGACTCAACTAGCCTTTGCTAAGCTACATGGTTTTGAATTATAGTTGTTTCTATGCAAGGTAAATTATATTTTCACAGGATAGTTTGGACCTTGTAGAAAGCACTTTTCAAAGGCATCATCTGAGTACTTTTCAATGTGGTGGTGGGGTGGTGTTTGGGGAGGAAAACCAGCTGTGCTCAGAGGTTACTCCAGGTTTTGTGCTCAGGGATAACTCCTGACAAAAGCTAGAGAATCATATGTGAAAGTGGGGTTCAGTCAGTAAATAAAGCACCTAAATTCCTATACTATTTCTCTATATTTTATATATATTCTATATATTTTATGAAAATATAATTATGACTGTAGGCCTGGATTAGTGTGATCTAATGTGAATCTAAAAAGCTCCTGTGTATTATTGCACTGTTGGTATTCATATAACTTGTACTGGAAAGGCATATAAAATTTGGATTTTTTTCCATAGTGGATCAAAAATATTCATGGTATTTTGTTAGATTCAGAAAAAAATTAAAATAAAAAAATTGAGGTAGTTAAGTACTCATCTTTTCTGAACCTTAGTCAGGTAATACTAATTCTCAAAGATTTCTTCTGCCTTCCCTAAATTATATTTCCTCATTTGGTAAGTCTCCTTGATGTATTTTCCATCTCCTTTCTGATATGTGTTTCACATCTATTGTCACACAGTAGCTTAACTTGAATATAAAACCATATTTTTCAGGCTCTGGCTAATGAATGTTATTATGGTGAATTTCCCAGAGTAAAATTTTTTCCAAAGCATCCTTCACTATGTCAGCTTTTCTCACATTTTGGCATATAATTTGCTCTGATGGGGCAAACAGAAAGCTGATAGTAACACTCTGGTACAGAGCAATTAAATAGAAATATAAGACACCTGTAGATATAATTTAAAAATTGCCAGTGGTCACATTAAAGAAGTGAGAAGGAACACAAAATTATTTTAATATCTCATTAACCTCATCATGTCAAAAATATTATTGAAGCTGGAGAGTTAGGACAGTTGCGTGCAGCCAATCTGCCTCTCATATCTGGCATCACATATAGTTCCTGGAGTCCTGATAGGAGTGATTCCTGAGCACAAACCCAGGAATATGAGCAATGCTGGGGGTGACCTCTTGTTACCTCCAAAATATTATTTCAACAGGTAAAAGATTATTAGTGAGTTGCTTTATATTCATTTTGCTAGTATTAAGACTTGGACATCTCGTTTTGTACTAATTATATTATTACACCTCATAACCTCACACAACTAGTGTTTATCATTTAGAATAGCACAGATCTCAGAGTAAGAGAACAGAAAAGAGCAATATAGAAGCAAGTTTCTACTGCCTGCAAAACCTCAATCTGATTCCTCTAAATACTATATTTGCCCCTATGGAACATTGAGAGAATCACAGAAATGTAGATTTTTTTAAACCTGGTTTCAAAAACAAACCAACAAAGTAAAATGTGACTCCGAGTAAAGACTAAATTTTTAGTTCTTTATCGTTAAAAAAAAGAGAAGAAATCCCTGGTTTCAATCCCAGATCCCCTGAGTAACCCTGACTGCCAAACACCACTGTGTGTGACGCTCCTCCCATAAAGTACTAGTGATTAAAAAAGAATCAAACACATTGTGTCTTTTTGAACCCTACCTAGCAGTCTTCAGGGCTACTGCTCTGTATTTAAGGGTTGCTCCTGGCATTGCTTAGAGATCACATGGTTACAGATATAGAACTCAAACTTCCTGCATCCAAGTATGTACTCAGCCCATTGATCTATCACCCTATGCAATAGCACCCTACGGAATTTTTTAAAGGTGCATATGTGAATACTTTGGCAGTGTCCACAAGCCATGTATGAATGTGAGGCGTTTAGAATGTAAGCTTTATTACCTTCATAGTGAATGTGTCCCTATGTCCACATTCATTAGAACACATTTTACTAACTCATCCCAATACGTGTCTCACTCTAGAAAATTTATGTATTGAAATATTTTAATATTTCCCTATTCCTTCCTTAATATCCCATTTTATGTGTCAGATCTTCTGATTTTATTTCATAGAATCCTAAGTCTTTATTTCCCACCTTTCAACATTTCATCTACTCATTTTACAGATTGAATATCTAATAGTTTTGACTTCATTGACTTTTCTTTCATTTTCTTTTACTAAGTCCATAAAATGAAAATTTTATTTTATTTTTTTCAATTTGAGAGAATACTTGGGTTCTTTTTTATATTTTGTATTTTTCTGCTGAGATTTATCAGTTTTATTTATTGCGGGCACATTTTTCTTTTGTTCACTGAGCATAGTTACTATTGTCATTTTAAGATCTTTGTCTACAATTTTCAACATTTGGGTCACGAAGGTTAGTTGCTCTTGGCTTCCTTTTTTCCCTGAGAATGATTCAAAATTCTCCACTTTTTCTTGAGTAGTTTAAGATTCTATCTTGGATTTTGTGAATGTTACTTGGTGGAGACTTTGAGTATGATATATTCTTTTGAGGAATGCTGACATTCTTGCTATGTTTTATCAGGCAGCTAGCTTGGCAGGACTCAGATTAAAACCTCAGACTCTTGGCATCAGCTCAAACCAGTTCGGAGCTTTTATCTATAGCTGTACTATTTTGAGTCGGCTCTCAGCATGTATAGTATAGGATCCCACCATACATTTGTGATGCCTCTATCTTACCTTTTTCTGAATATTCCCCTCTTACTTTTCAACATCTGTTTGCTTTTACACTGTTCTTGGATTCTTTAGGTTAGTAAGATTACAGGATTCTTTGCATTTTAGCTTTCCAATCTCTGGGTATCAATATCACACTCATGCATTAGACTACAAACTAAAAAGTAAGAATCATGGTCTCAACTTTCAAGTTTCAGTTACCCATAGAATCATACTACGGATACACTTTTGAAGAAATTTTAAAGTGTTTTTTTTTTTTACCTTTTTAAGTAGTTTTTAACTAGTAAGTATAGTCATTATCTATAAAAACAATGATTCTATGCATTGTTATTTTAATAATCTATGTAAATATTATACTTAAGGAAGGTTATTTACTTCTTCTTCCAGAAGTAGAATTCACCAACCTTTTTAGTTTTTGGCAATCCAAACAAATAATGCATATATAAATTAACTACAATATATGAATCAGTAAGGTTGATAGATTGGAAAGAAAATTATTTACATTCAGCCTTAGTTTTCTCACTTTCCTTGTGATAATACTTATTTTTATGTCTTTCTTACAGCTTGCAAGTATGGACACTATGGTCCAAATTGTAAACTTAAGTGCAGGTGCTCCAATGGGGAGATATGTGATCGATTCCAAGGATGCCTCTGCAAGTCAGATAACTATGGGGTGCATTGTGAGAATAAAGGTAAAGCAAGGTAACACTGTAGCTAGAGCCATGTTCAACATGCTTGCACCAACCTTTGTTGCTATAATTCTGTCCCAGCAACTAACTTTCTCAAGTCACAACTGTTTACATTTTAGAAACCAGGGAGATTATATCTTGAATCCTGATTTGAATTCTTTTCTATGGACACTCGTATATTTACTTCCATTTTTCTTTTTACTGGGAATAAACGATATGCTCTCTAGTAAAGGTGGTGGGAATGTTGCATTGGTAAAGGGGGGTATTCTGTTTATAACTGAAACTCAAATACAATCATGTTTGTACATAAACATGAAGTATAAAATAAAGTATAAAATAAAATAAAAAAGTATAAAATAAAGATTTTTTTTTTTTGGTTTTTGGGTCACACCCGGCAGTGCTCAGGGGTTACTCCTGGCTCCATGCTCAGAAATTGCTCCTGGCAGGCATGGGGGACCATATGGGGCACCGGGATTCGAACTGATGACCCTTTGCATGAAAGGCAAACGCCTTACCTCCATGCTATCTCCCGGGCCCCTAAAATAAAGATTTTATACTGAAAAAAAGGTGACTGCCACTTGGGAGTTCTAGCTAATTCTGCTGTCTTTTAGGACAAATCTTTTCCCTGGTAATTCAAAGAAGGTTTAAAAAATGAAGTTGAAGGGACTTGTGAACAAAGGATACTGCTATGTATATTTTATATAAAAGATTACATTACATTAAATAAGACTTTTTAAAGTATAGTTTAAAAACTACCTTGAGTCCACACACACCAAATCTAACTTGTGATACCGCTAGTTTAAAAAACAGCTTTAATATGGTAAGAGTGACATTACAGAGGGCAAAATCCTTGCTTTGCATGCGACAGGCCTGAATTCAACTCCAGACACTTTATATGGCTCCCTGAGACCAATAGAAATGGTCCCTAAGCATAGAAACCTAAGTACACCTTAAATTTTGCCAGGTATGGCAGGAAGGAAGGTAGGAAGGAAAGCAGGAAGGAAAGAAGGCAGGAAGGAAGGTAGGAAGAAAGGTAGGAAGGAAAGCAGGAAGGAAAGAAGGCAGGAAGGAAGGTAGGAAGAAAGGTAGGAAGGAAAGCAGGAAGGAAAGGAAAGAAGAAAGGAAAGGAAAGGAAAGAAGGAATGAAGGTAGGAAAGGAAGGAAGGAAAGGAAGGAAATGAAGGAAGGAAAGAAAAAAGAAAGGAAGAAAGGAAGGAAAGGAAGTAAGGAAAGGAAGGAAAGGAAGGAAGGAAGGGTTATCATGCCTTTAGCTTCAGTGTCATGGAGTGTTCTGCATATATTTTCTCCTATATACTTTATGGTTTCATATTTGATATCAAGATCTTTAATCCATTTATATTCGACCTTTTTTCATGATGTTAAAGGGGAAGTCTGACTTCACTTGTTTTTTCTATGCAATTGACCAGTTTTCTCAACACTTGTTGAAGAGGCATTCCTTTCTCCACTTTGTATTTCTTGTCCCTTTATCAAAGATTAATTGATTGTATATATGGAGGTCAATCTCAGAATATCCAAGTCTATTCCACTGATATAAAGGTCTGTCTTTATTCCAATACTATTCTGTTTTTAATTATATTGACTTATAGTACAGTTTGAAGTTGGAAAAAGTTATGCCTCTCATGTTCTTTTCCCCACAGATTGCTTTATCTATTCTTGGGTATTTATTGTTCAAAATGAATATGGGAAGAAAGGGATGCTCATTTACTGCTGGTAGATATGAAGACTGGTTCAGCCTTTTTGGGAAAACAACATGGATATTTAAAAAAACTAGAAATCAAGTTTTTACATTATCCAGTAACACCCCTACTAAAGATATAAACCAGAAACACAAAATCACCATGCAAAAAATTCCTCTGTATTCATATGTTCATTGCCGCACTATTTAAAATATCCAGAACTGGAAACAACCCTATAGCCTGAGACCAGATGAGCAGCTAAAAACATTGTGGTACATCTCCACAATGGAATACTACACAGCTGTTGGGAAAATGAACTTATGAAATTTGCTTATGCTTGGACAGATATGGGCATTATTATGCTGAATGAAATGAGTCAGAATGAAGGAAAGACATAGAATTATCTTACTCAATTGTGAGATATAATAAAAACAAAAGATAGTATGGTTATAATATCCAGAGACAATAGAGATGAAGAAAGTGGTGAATGCAGTTAGGATAGTGAAAGGATAAAGGCCTACTGTGACAATGATAGATGGAATTGATAACTCTGGACTAGAACTGGTGCACAAACCCAAAGTCAATGACACCAGAATCAATACCCGATCTACAACAAGCTATACACAAAGGAGACCTCTTACACGAGCAGTCCATGGGCAGAGGGGGGAGGTATGGGATGCATGATGGGAACAGGAGTGGAGGGAGGACAACACTGGTGGTGGGATGGTCCTAATTCATGTCACTATGTACCTTACATATTGCTGTGAAAGACATGTAATTCACTTTGCACACAATAAAAATTATTTAAAAAGAACACCACCACCTGATGGGGAGAGAATGTAAATCTAAAAGTAATAGTTATACTGAACCAATAGAACATTAAATAGTTTTCTATATGACTAAAAAAAAGAACTGGATGCTTATAAAGTGATATGCATGAACCTTTTTATTAGCAATAGTGTAACTATGATGTTAAAATATTCATATATATATTTAAAAACTTTCTTTTTGACAAAATATGGTTTTATTTTACTAATATGTCATCGGGTATTATTAAAATAGCTTTATAAAAAAGACAGTTTTATTTTCTTTATTTATATATCATAGATCTTATGTTTTATATATAATTTTATATAATTACTTTATTTAAACATTGTGATTACAAATTGTTCATGGCTGAGTTCCAAGCATAGAATGTATACCACCCTTTCACCAGTGCACATTTCCCACCACCAGTCTCCCATTCCTCTCCCACCCACCTTCCTCTGCCTGTCTCTGGGATAAGTATTTTACTTCTCTCCCCCTGCCTCTTTATCTATCTATCTATCTATCTATCTATCTATCTATCTATCTATCTATCTATCTATCTATCTATCTATCATCTATCTATCTATCTATTATGTCTAGACATCTTTAATATGGATGGAACTAGTGAGCATCATGCTTAATTAATTTAAGTCAGGAAGAGAGGAACAGGTATCAGAATAATCTCTTATATATATGGAATATATATTTAAAAAAGAACATTGTTTGGGAATAATGACTTGTTATATAATTAGAACCTGAGAACTGATATATGAAACTAAGCTTACCAAGAAAGTGGGTGTAGAGGGCAAGGTGTAATTAGGAAGGGACACTCAGACAGTGGTGGAGGGAAGTGGACACTTTGACTGATGGATACTCTGTTGTATGCATGTAATCCTAATATTAACAGTGATGTAAATCATAGTACTTAAAAACAGCTCTATATACATGTAAATATGTCATCTATACAGACATATACATATTGCATGTGTAAAGACATATACATATTGCATGTGTAAAGTCGTGGGATCAGTACTCTACTACTGAATTACATGTCTGGTTCCCTGTCTGTACTCATGTAGACTTCCCAGTAAATGAGCCATCTCTCTTTTCCATCTCTCTTACATATGTTCCCCCCAAACAGAAGGACACACCCTATTTTAACTTTCATTTTAATCCCCATTTTACTCTCCTCTCATATCCTAACTGATTGGCTGACACAGGTCCACAACCTACTCTCTCCTAAAAGAAATATCCATTTCCACCTACAATAAATGGAGTTACTCTCCTGAAGTGGCTAGTGCATGCTTCTTCACCAGTGACTCCAACCTCACCAGGGATGTCTAAATCATGGGATCTGACTTCAAAAGCATCATTTATATTTAGGCAATAGTTTGCTTTAAAATTTAGTGAGACTGATCCCAAAGTTAGAGAAAATTTATCTATCTATCTATCTATCTATCTATCTATCTATCTATCTATCTATCTATCTATCTATCTATCTATCTATCTATCATCTATCTATCTATTATCTCTAGACATCTTTAATATGGATGGAACTAGTGAGTATCATGCTTAATTAATTTAAGTCAGGAAGAGAGGAACAGGTATCTAGTTCCTCTGCTAGTCATTTCAATATTGAAATAGTATGTCCTGGGTCCACTGGGGCAATAAAGCATTAGGGTTAAGTGTGAAATATCATTTGGGAGACATTTGAACTTGAATCTGTCTCTGTGCTCTAGTCTATTCACCTACAAAGTGTAGCCCCTATAGCACCCATTTCATATCTCTGTTAAGTGTATAAAAAGTCCATAAATTTGTAAAGTTCTTGTTCAAACATGGCTTATTTGATGAAATCTATTTTTGTTATTACTTTAACTGCTTTGTTAAATAATCTTTTACAGTGCTATTTTCTTCATACAGGCATACCAAGGGTTAATCCAAGGATAGAAAGATTGCCAGATGACATAGAAGTAAACAGTGGCAAATTTAATCCCATCTGCACAGCAATTAGTTGGCCACTACCTGAAAAAGAAGATTTTACCCTGGTAAAGCCAGAAGGGACAGTTCTCCATGTAAGGTTTACTTATTATCAACTCTTCTCACAGCATTAGTTGCATTCAGTGGAGTAATATCCTACTAAAGATTAGACTCTCTTTTGGAATTGCATTTTGGATGTCAGGGTATTCACTTTAACAAAATACCATTTTTCTGGAGAGTTAAAACAGACTTCCTGTAGTATTTTAATAATATCTTTATATAAACACCATGATTACAAACATGATTATAGTTGAGTTTCAGTCATTCATCAGTGTAACATTCGTACCACCAGTCCCTCCTAAACCCCTCGTTCCCCAACCCCTGCCTATATTTGAGACAGGCGTTATACTTTTCTCACTCAATAATATTGCCGTGTAGTTATTAGTGTAGTTATTTTCCTATCTGTGCTCACCACTCTGTGGTGAGTTTCATATCGTGAGGTGGTTCTTCTGGCCCTCATCTCTGGGCATTATTACAATAATGTCTTTTATTTTTATTAAAACCCATAGATCAGTGAGACTATTCTGTGTCTTTCCCTCTAACTTATTTCACTCAGTATAGAAGCTTCTATGTGCATTCATATATAGGAAAATTTCATGACTTCTCTCCTGGTGGCTGCATAATATGCATAATATTACATTATGTGTACATGCACCACAATTTCTTTAGCCATTCCTCTCTTCAAGTACATCTTGGTTGTTTTCAGAGTCAGGCTGTTGTAAGTAGTGCTGCAATGAATATAGGTGTGAAGAATGATTTTTGAATTGTATTTTTGTGTTCCTAGGGTTTTTTTGTTTGTTTTTGCTTTGTTTTGTTTTGTTTTTGGGTCACACCCAGCAGCGCTCAGGGCTTACTCCTGGCTCTATGCTCAGAAATCACCCCCCAGCAGGCTTGGGGGACTATATGGGATGCCGGGGTTTGAACCATCATCCTTCTGCATGCAAGGCAAAGGCCTTACTGCTGTGCTATCTCTCTGGCCCCTGTTCCTAGGGTATATCCCTAGGAGTGGTATAGCTGGATCATATAGGAGCTCAATTTCCAATTTTTTTCAATTTCCATATGTTTTTCATAAAGGCTGAATGAGATGGCATTCCCACCAGTAAGTACTGAATGAGAGTACCTTTTTCTCCACATCTACACCAGCAATGATTATTCTTGTTCTTTGTGAGGTATGCCAATCTCTGCTTTTGTTGACCTTCTGTATTGTTTTATGATTCCACTTCATTAATTTCTGTTCTAAGTTTTGTTATTCCTTCTGATTACCTATTTTTGGTTCCTTTCGTTGATCATTTTCTAACTTTATACACAGTTTCATTAATCTTTATATGTATGCTTCTTCTTACTTCCTGATGTGTGCTTGCAAAGCTATAAATTTTCCTCTTAGTATCACTTTTGCTGTGTCCGATAAATTCTGATAATTTGTGTCTTCATTGTCATTTGTTTCTAGAAATGTGTTTTTTCCTCTTTGATTTCATCTCTGATGTGCTTGTTATTGAGTAGTATGCTGTTTAATTTCCAGGAGTTAGAGTTTTTCTTCTGAATCCCTTTGTGGTTCACTTCTAATTTTAGTGCCTTGTGATGTTTTCTATCCTGTGACTTTATGGAGATATGTTTTATGGGCCAACATTGGTCTATACTGGAAAATGACTCATGTGTTTTGGAGAAGACTATGTATCCAGTTTTCTGGGGTGGAGAGCCCTATATATATCTACTAGGCCACTTTTTCCATCTCTCTTTTCAGATATTCTTGTTGGGTTTTAGCCTGGTTGAACTATCAAGGGGTGACAAGGCAGTATTGAGGTCTTCCACTATTATTGTGTTGCTATTGATGTATTCTTTCAGATTTGTCAATAATTGTAATAAGTATTTTGCTGGTCCTTCATTGGGTGCACATATGTTTAGGGGTGTGCTTTCTTTCTGTTGTACAAATCCTTTGATTAGTACAAAGTATCCATCTTTTTCTCATAACTTTTTGAGTCTAAATTTTGTGTCATTTTATATTAATAGGGCCACTCTAACTTTTTTAAGGGTGTTGTTTGCTTGGTTGGTTTTCCTCCTACCTTTGATTTTGAATCTGTTTGTTCTGACTATTCAGATATGTTTCTTGTAGGCAGCAAAATGTTGGATTCAGCTTTTGATCCATTTTGCCATTGTATCTCTTAATTGGTGCATTTAGTTCAGTTAACTAAATGACATTGAGAGAGATAATTGTCATGTGATTTAGTGTCTTCTTTGTGTACAAGTTTGGTGTATTTGTTGGTCTCTCTTGTCTTAAATTTGACCTTTCAGTTTTTATTTATTTTTTTTCAGTTTTTATTTTAAAGCTGGTTTTGAGTCTTCTAATTTTCTGAGCTGTTGTTTATCTGTGAAACTATGTATAATTCCTTCAAACCTGAAAATGAATCTGGCTTGGTGCAGTATTCTGGCCAAGCATTCATTTTGAGTTTTGTAACTATATTTCACCACTGCCTTCAGGCTTGAGGGCTTTTTATGACAATTCTATAATTCTTAAAGATGCTTCTTTGAATGTAATTTCCCTTTTTGATCTTGCTGCTTTCAGTATTCTATCCTTATCTGTGGGATTCATCATTTTGACTAGGCTGTGTCTGGGAATGCTTTTTACATATCTCTTTTAGTTGGTGCTCTTTGGGCATGCAGGATGTTTTTGTATGCAGTCTTTAACTATGGGAGTTTCTCTTCAATGATGTCCTTGACTGTTTATTCTTCCTGGAGATTTTCTTTCTCGGTCTCTGGGACTCCATTGATTCTTATGTTGTTTCTATTGAGTTAATCAAAGACTTTTATGTTGATCTATTTACATTCTTTAATTATTATTTTTGATTATTTTTATTTGATTATTTATTATTATATGATTTGATTATTTTTATTTTGATTATTTTTATTATTTAAGTATTACTATTAATGATTTTTTTCACTGTCTGATCATTTGCTTTTAAGTTTCTTTTCCAATCTCTTCAGTTGTATGGGGTTGTTGTGTATCTTATCTTGCAGCTCACTGTTAGTCCTCAGCTGCTATTACTCTGTTGGAGAGGTTTTCCATTGAGGGTTTTATTTCATCTACTGAGTTTTTCAGACCTGCTATTTCAGTTTGAAGTTTTTTGATTTCTATCTTCATGTCTTCTTTCATCTTATTTGTGTTCCATTCAACTCGATCTATGTTTCTTTGATTCCTATGAGGATCTTCCATATTTCTTCTCTAAACGCCTTCTCTCAGAGGCTCATTAGGTGGTTGGCATTTCTAGATCATCAGAACTGCTATCTTTATTCTCTTTATATGGTGTTGGCTTGAGTTGTTTCCTCATTGTCACGCTTGTTGTGTGTTGTTTTTTCTATTTGTTATGGTGAAGTGCATTGGCTAGAAGATGCACACAGCCACAGAGTGAAGCAAAGCTGCTACACACCTCTGGCTCCACCCTTCTTGGGTGTTCCCATCTCACCTCTGTCCCCAGCTTCAGTCGTGTTTTCTGGGCTTTTAGTTTCAAAAACCACAAAGAAGTTCAGGCTGCTACCCCTTGTAATGGTGGTGGTGGGGTACCCCACTTCCTATAGTCTTACTGTCTTACCCTGTATCCTGTAGAATAAGGTGGAAAATAACCCTTTCCAGCAAAATTAATGGAACTGAACGCTGATGATGGTACAGATTTATCTGACTGTGTCATAAAACAGTTTGTGTGACCTTTTGCAAGGTTCTGTCGCCACATAGGCTCACATCTCTAACTTGTCAAATAAGGAAGAATGAGGTGGCTCAATCAGCATCAATACGTATTGTAAACCATGAATCATCAAGAGTATTATACTACCTCCCAGGGAATACCATGACTTGGAGCTTTGATGACTGGATACAACTATGCTATTTGGAGCAGCAATTAATAGATTACAGAGGAGGAAAGTCCAACACAGACAATTTGATTCTAGACAGGCCTGATTTTAACATTTCCAATTAAGAAAGCATGGTCCACATAATTCCTTGGGCTTACTGCATTTCCCAGGTCCCACTATCTCTTTTGTTTGCCCTCATGGTTGGTTTTCACTACCAGTTAGAGCACTATCTCAGCAGTTTTTATTTGACAGAAAGAACTAACTTACTTTTGTAGAATGTTTTTTCTCTTACCTTTTATGGTAACCCAAGTGTACCACATAAAATTTGTGTCTTAAAAGACTGGATACATACATATCACATATGTATGTAGGGTGATGCCTTGCATGTGACCAATCTTGGTTTGATCCTTGGCATCCCTTATGTTCCCTTATGCTCCCCTGAGCCTGCCAGGAGTGATTTCTGAGTATAGAGCTAGGAGTAGCCCCTGAATACTGCTGTGTGTGACCCCAAAACCAAAAATAAATAAATAAATAATAAAATGTGTGTCTTATGCATGATACTCAGGAAGTTTAATATCTCCATACCTAAATATTTTGAAATGATTTTCTCTTGAAGATAACTGAAAATCAACTTGACCAGCAGGCATTATTGAGTGATTTCCTAGAGGCAGTATAGATAGAATTCATAAATCAAGGGCCAGAGCGATCTAATACAGTGGGTAGGGTGTTTACCTTGCATGTGTCAAAGTTGGGATTAATCCTCGGCATGCCACATGTCATATGATTATCTAAACTCCATCAAAAGTAATTCCTCAGTATAGAGACAGAAAAAAAGCCCCAATAACCACCATGTGTGGAACAAAAATAAAAACAAAAGCAAAATGAAAGAATTAATACATTTGACGCTTCCAATTCCACCCAAACATCCCATTAGATAGTAGAAGTCAGTGGGCAGCTTCTGGAATCTTATTAACCTTCTCATGAGTTGATATAAGTTGCAACTATAAATAGGGGCAGTCAATAAATGGTACATAACATCTTATTTAGCATTAATCACTTAATTTCTTATAATAAATGGAACTCATGAAGTAAATAAAGTAACAAAGTGAATAAAATCCGAAGTTGCAGGTCTGGGATGTCAACTGATAGAACTGATTCTATGTGGGTGCAGAGCTCTAACTCTGTACCATAACACCAAAGTCAACAGTTCCTTAAAAGCCTCAGGAAATTATTTTGTCCTCTCACACAAATATCTCTGTGTTAGATGGTAAGAACAAATATTAACAAAAGTAGTTTAAAAAGAATACAGCTCCTTGCTTGTATTTACCCTACACTCCCAAACACAAATATAACGACAGGATCTGTGAGGGCATTAATCCAATATAAACTTTCAAGGCTACGACAATAGTGTAGGAAGCAAGCTAATGATTATTCCAAAGTGCATTTAGTTTTTTAATCTCTCACAAAAGCTTATTAAACAATGTGATGGGGTTCAGTGTTTTGAACCTTTATGTTTATGCCTCCCTTAAAGCTATCTTTTGTATTTGACCTTTTCAGCCAGACGAATTTAACCAATCAGGTCTTGAGTCAATGGCCGAATTTACAGTGGACCGAATCCTTCCTCCTGACTCTGGAGTCTGGTTCTGCAGTGTGAACACAGTGGCGGGGATGGTGGAAAAACCTTTCAACGTTTCAGTTAAAGGCAAGATAATCAAAGTTGATTCATGTTATACCTACTTTTTAAGAAACATTTGGAAAATCCTTGAAGTAATTTATAGATATGCTTAAGGTAAAATTAAAACCTTATAATATAATATTTTATTTATTTATTTATTTTGGTTTTGTGGTCACACCCAGCAGCGCTCAGGGGTTACTCCTAGCTCTATGCTCAGAAATCGCCCCTGGGAGGCACGGGGGCCATATGGGATGTCAGAATTTGAAACACTGTTCTTCTGCATGCAAGGCAAATGCTCTACCTCCATGCTATCTCTCTGACCCCAAATATAATATTTTAAAGTCCAATGACAACAATTATATCAAAAGTAAAGTCTCATCTGAATTTTATTACCCAAGAATCCTTGTTAACGACCTCAGAATCTCAAATGATTTTGTGGGGGGAGATTTTTCTTCCTTCCTTCTTTCCTTCCTTCTTTCCTTCCTTCCTTCCTTCCTTCCTTCCTTCCTTCCTTCCTTCCTTCCTTCCTTCCTTCCTTCCTTCCTTCCTTCCTTCTTTTTCTTTTTTTTTCTTGGGAAAATTTAACATTTTAAATATTCTGAAGAATATTCATATGATCAACATAACTTCTTACATTTTGCAAGTTCTTAGAAGAACAAAAATGAAGAGTTATTGGGGCTGGAAACAGTATAGCAGGAAGATGCTTGCCTTGTATGAGGCTGACCCTGACTGGATCCCCTTTGTGCTTAGGGATCGCACTTGGAGTGTCTCAAGGATTCATATGTGGTGCTGTATTTCAAACCTGATATCCAGGTTTCAGATGAAGCAAGTGATTTTATCTGCTATTCTATCTTTCCAGCCACAGTACTGTATTCTTTTAGGAACAACAATTATATTGGACTTGAAACATTCCAGTGACATAATTTTAATTTAACTATTTCTGTAAGTTCCCAGTTTTAAAGATTCTATCCCAAAAATGAATTATATTCTTTTTTGTTTGTTTTTTGTTTTGGGGTCACACCCAGCAGCTCTCAGGGGATACTCCTGGCTCTATGCTCAGAAATCGCTTGTGGCAGGCTCAGGAGACCACATGGGATACCAGTATTTGAACCACTGACATTCCGCATGCAAGGCAAATGCCTTACCTCCATGCTATCTCTCTGGCACCATGAATTATATTCTGCAGTACTTAGAGCTAAAAGTTCAAAAATAAATTTTGAAGAATACATTTTAGCTCATGATGTCATGCAATAGAATATAAGGCAGCAATAAAATAAGAATTTCTGGGGGCCGGGCGGTGGCGCTGGAGATAAGGTGCCTGCGCTAACCCAGGACGGACCACGGTTCGATCCCCTGGTTCCCCATATGGTCTCCCGTGCCTGCCAGGAGCGACTTCTGAGCGAATAGCCAGGAGTAACCCCTGAGCGTCACTGGGTGTGGCCCAAAAACCAAAAAAAAAATAATAAAATAAAATAAAAATAAGAATTTCTTCAACTAGTTTTAGAACCTCAGAGATAATTCCAAATTTTAAAAAGAGTACATGCTTTGTGACTCCATTTATATACAGTGAAAGAAAGGAAAAATTAATCTTTAATGACAGTAAGATAATAATTCTCTTTTGATTGGGCAAAGTATAAAGCTAAAGTATGCTTCCTGGGACTGAAACAATAGTACAATGAGTAGGAAGTTTGCCATGCATGCAGCTGACCCAGGTTCAATCCATGGAATCTTACATGTTCCCCCAAGCCTGCCTAGAGTATTTTCTGAGTGCAGGAATGTAGGGCCAGGAATAATCACTGCGCACCACCAGGTGTGGCTCAAAAAACATAATAAAATAATAATGTATGCCTCCTGGGAAAGTAGTGCTTTCTCTAAAAATAAATGGTACATACATAGCTTTCACTTGCAGTATGTATGTCTTACTAAAAGTGATAAAACAAATGTAAAATTTTTACATGTTAAAGCAGGTTTATGTTAAAAAAGGCACTATAATTTAGGTAACATATTTATTATAGTTTAATGTTTATGGTATTGATGCAAAATTACTGCATCCCACCAACACCAAAATGTCCAAGACTCTCTACCACTGTCTTTGTCATCTCTTTTTATAAACATTTAACATTTGGCATTTATGATTAACAAAATACATATTAAATAAACTATAGGTTTTATTTGACAATATACAAAAGCACAACTTAATGGATTTAAGTTGACTCATAGTAGTCAGCTTCTTTTAAAATCCTACCTAAGTAGGATTCTTTATAGGTGACTTTTGGATTAATTGATTCAGCTTTTTTATTCTTTTTTTTAAATAGAAAGCATGGCAGATTTTACCATTTTTCTTTGTTTTGCTTAAAATTTTCATGAATACTCTAATCAGAAGTACAGAGCCTCAGGATAAAACTGGTTTTATTTTTAAATTTAATTTTGTTTTACTTTTTAATGTTTGTTTGTTCCATGTACTATATAAAGCACGATAGGGTATATACCTAAAACTATACAGTGTTCATCTCCCTTTGGCTTATTTAATCAAGAATAATGCTCTTTAGTTCTTAGTCATGTTCTTGAAAATGGAAGAATGTGATTTTTTCTTATTGGTGAGTCATATTTTATTTCTTGTCTGTGTGCATTCCAAATAATCATATTTTTATTTTTAAGTTTTGGAATACAACGCCTGATGATGCTTAGGGCTTATTCTTATTTCAGTACGTGGGTTTTAAGAACACATATGTGATGCCAAGGATTGAACGCTGGTCAGAGACAGGCAAGACATGCTATACTATCTCTCTGACCCTTCAAATATTGTTTTATGAGTAGAACTCAGGAGTCCTTGAGGGCCAGTTCCCATGATCACTGACCAGCAGGCATGGACAATTCAACGTTTGGGTCTTATTGGGCCAGAGACAGTCTGGGTTACCTGAGCTGTGCTCACAAGTTTCTAAAAGCAATAAAGGGAGGACCTGGAGGGATGAGAGGCTGCAATTCAAATTTGGTCCCTGGCACATGCAAAGCTCGCTTGTCTTAACGCCTTCAAACCACCAAGAGGAGCTTTGGGAATCATTGAAAATTGAATATACAGGTTGCTGAGAAAAAAATTAATACATTATTTCAAATAGCATTTTATAGATTAAAAATGAATATAAATATTTATACAGGAATATCATCTACTAAATAGCAATAAGTTTTTCAAAGATTAGAAAAAAATGTCCACATACTGATATTGTTCAGAGACCAACAATTGAAAGTCAGTACCTTAAATAATTTTCTACTGG
>PVKC010019633.1:0-20268 GCA_004027635.1 Crocidura indochinensis
AGCTTCTTCTCTAAACTAAAACTGAGACTAAAAATAATTAATGGTTGTAATTTTTCTTAAGCCTAATGTCTTCTAATTCGTGCCACATGAAAAGAAATATGATCGGAACAGTATTGGGGTTCACTCTTGTGCACTTATTAATTGATTGTCATGAAATGGGGAGGGATCATCTCATAAGCACCTGGTGTAAGTTCACTTTTTTGTGACAGACTTTAGAAAAATTTAACAATAATTTTAAAGAATATAATTTGAAATCCGTGATGGACACCGTTTATTTTTATTTTCAATATTATTGCTATCTATTGTGGTGATAGAGTCATTGTCTTTTGGGTCAAATATAGATTATATTTTCTTTTTAATATTAAAATTGATATTAATGTTAATATTATGGTGCTAAATGGTTTAAAATTTGTGTTTCTTATTAATTAGAATTGAGTGTTTGTGACCAAATATTTACACTAAATAATGAAAAGGAGGTTGTCATATATAAAAACAAAATTGTATATACTATGCTGAAATGTATCTCTGGTTTATAGTTACTTTAGTCATTTGTGTTTTTATTTATACCCAAACTTTGGAATATAAAATTACTATTTAAAAAGAAACAGATTTTTTAAGTAAGGCATTGACAAATTAACTGTTGTATCCATATCGAGTGTTCTATTATTTTCATTTATTCATTAATTTTACTCTGAATGAGAATTCAGATTTGGGGGAAATTGAAAAACCAGGGTCACTATACAAAAAGAATCCCTCCTGGATGATATTAAGAACTTCTTGTAATCTAGACTTGTTATCATAAAAATTATAAGCCATTTCCATTCTCTCTGTGGGATTCAAGAACTTGACATGACATAAATCAATATACAACAGGGAGCTTTTGTCATCAATAATCCCCACAGAGAAACATCTTTTAGCACCATAGCAACCTGGCCCCCTCACCACCCCAAAGAACCCCTGTGTGTCTATGACTTTGCTTCTAGACTTATGCTATTTTTTTATTCTTTGTCTCAAGTCATGAGAAATCATTATTCCTCTCACATGAAGCTATTCTTCCTCATACAATCATTGTAACTAGACTGACATTTATAATCATTTTAGAGAAGCTTGTGCCATTGATTCGATTCTTAACTACAAAGTCGTGTACATTACATGCCATCAACTTCTAGACTTTAGTAATTTCTAAACAAGACTGAAAAATTGCTTGCCAGTCCAAACTTTGTCGTTAGAAACAAATGAATATTAATATTAACAATAGATGAAGAGATTCAAATTATTGCTAAATTATTTTATTAAAACACAATAATCTTTTGATATTTCATTCACATTTTATGAATAAATGGGCATTATAAAAGAAGTAAACTCAAGCAAATGAATATATAAAATTGAGGTGAAAACATAGAATAATATAAAAATTATTCCATGCCCCTGTAAAGTGTTACTTTATGGAATTGAACTATAATTTCATTTAAAGGCTAAATAGATTGTTTATGTACTTTATATGAATATATAATTTCCCCAGAAATAATCAAAAATATCTATTATGCTGATGGTATTTTCAATCAGTGCTCAAGTAGATTGCAGTGATTTCAGCTAAACTGACTGAAGACAAAAGTTTCTCAAGATTTGCAATGCTGAAGTTGTTATGATTCACTCTGAGGTTTGAGATACCTGAAGGCAAATATCTTAACCCCAGTAGTATCACTGTGGCCTTAACTTATCTCCTTTGTTTTGGAGAGTTTATTTGTGCTCCTTTTGTCTTGTAGTTTCTTCAGATCTGAAAAAAAAAAACAAAAACAACAAACTTTTGTTTTCATTACTTGTTAATCTTCCATTCCCATGTTGAGAAATCCTTATAATCTCAGATAGTTTCTTTAGGATCCAACTTCCCTCTTCTCTCCTCTCTAGCCCTCATAGTTTTAGATTTAAATAGTTTTGGAATAGAACTAGAGGGAAGATATAAGTGACTCTTCCTAAATTTTCCACATATATTGAATATCTGTATATTGCTAGCTCAGATTATTATGTGCATTGGATGCGGTTCTACTCAGTCATGTTTTTATGCATTTTGAAATCATTTTAGTTGAGTTTATTTTTGGTAAAATGTCAAAATTGGTTAATAGAATTATCAACATGCTTTATGCTTCCCAGTGATTGTGATAAAGAAGCAATTCACATGTTGTGTTCCAGTTAGTAATTTCAAATGTCACAGTGTATATTTAATGATAACTACAAATTTAACTTTGTCTTGGAAGACATTAACTCCATAATAGGTCTCCATCAGTAGCCTATAATGACCACAAATGATTTGGCCAATTAAAAAAATAAACAACTACAAATATTTAGAATAGAACAAAGATTCCAATACTTATTTGTTCTATACCACCATTTTTTTTTTTTTTTTTGGTTTTTGGGTCACACCCGACAGTGCTCAGGGGTTACTCCTGGCTCCATGCTCAGAATTTGCTCCTGGCAGGCACAGGGGACCATATGGGGCACCGGGATTCGAACCGATGACCTTTTGCATGAAAGGCAAACGCCCTACCTCCATGCTATCTCCCGGGCCCCTTCTTCTCTCTTCTTTTTTTTTCTTTTTCTTTTTTTTGTTCTAGACCACCTTAAAAAATTAAAGAACTCAATCTTTTAAGCAAACAAACACAAATATATACTCATCAACTCCTCTATGTCATTACAATCAAGGATAATAGCTCTTTTCTTAGATTATTCTAGTGTTCCGTTGTATGGCCTACTTTGAAAATTGTCTTGAGGCTGGAGTAATAGTTAGTGTGTAGGAGGATTGCATTGCTCATGACCTACCCATGTTTAATCCCTGATATCTCATGGGGTCCCCTGAGCCCTGTCAAAAGTGTTTACTGAGTGTGTAGCCAAGTGTAATATCCAGGTGTGAACCGAAAACAATAACGATAAAAATATTTCTGGGGGCCCGGGAGATAGCATGGAGGTAAGGCGTTTGACTTTCATGCAAAAGGTCCTTGGTTCGAAACCCGGTGTCCCATATGGTCCCCCATGCCTGCCAGGAGCAATTTCTGAGCATGGAGCCAGGAGTAACCCCTGAGCACTGCCGGGTGTGACCCACCCCCCCCAAAAAAAAGAAATAGTTTGGGGTCGGGCGGTGGTTCTGGAGGTAAGGTGCCTGCCTTACCGCGCTAGCCTTGGACGGACCGCGGTTCGATCCCCTGTGCTTCATATGGTCCCCCAGGCCAGGGGCGACTTCTGAGCTCATAGCCAGGATTAACCCCTGAGCGTCACTGGGTGTGGCCCAAAAACAAAACAAAAAATATTTCTGAAAACTACTTGTCTAAATCTTTGACAAAATCCAATAGTCAGTTTTGGAACTTAATGTGCATAAAAATTAAACTAAATGTTTAATTTATCATTATTAAGTGTTCAACTTATATATCATTGCTATATGTTCAAGGTAATGTAAAGTCTTTTCTGATGAAAAAAGGTATGACCAGTATAAACATAGTTAAGAACCCTTGGTTTACTATACTACATTACTATTATCTTCACATTACATATTACACCAATACTTTAATGGGGCCATTTTTTTGTATTTGCTTTGTAAACAATTTATGTTTTAACTAATCTTTATCAATATTCCTTATTTTCAAAAACCTAAACATTTTATCGCTCTTATAAGCTTTCCTCAACTATGCATACACACTTGCATATGTTTATATGCCAAATAACATAGCTATATGTATACTAACATGCAACTTAAATATTTTACATGGGCTATAATATTTTATCTTGTAAATATTTTATTGTATATATATGTAAAATAAGTTTTTATATTTATATAATATTTTATCTTGTAAAGAATTTATATTACTTCGGTGCCAGAGTGGTGGCATGGAGCAATAAGGTGTCTGCATTGCCCGCCCATCCTAGGACGGACCTCAATTCTATCCCCCAGTGTGCCATATGGTCCCCCAAGCCAGGAGCGATTTCTGAGCCCATAGTCCTGTGTGTCACTGGGTGTGGCCCCCCAAAAAAACAAAAACAAAAAAGAATTTATAATACTTTAATTATAATTGTGCATTTATAAAGTTTAATGTGTATTTAAAGTTGATGAAAATGTTATAATTACTAACTTCAAACCAGAGAAAAATCTTATATACTCAAGTAAGTGAATTAAAATAGTGATGTTAAATTCATTGGATCTCTTATAAAATATTTTAACTCAACCACATGGAGTTGCTGACAAGACAAATAAAATATACTTTTAATATAATTCTTATTCATCTTTAAATGATGATACATTAAACATAAATACTCTTTAAACATTCTAATTATATATGTACACATAAAGATAAAGAATATTATATAACCAGTAATATATAAAACAATATTATTAAATACTTTGTAAATAACATATGACTTTTAGTATACAAGTTTACTCTTTTATAAGAAGGATAAGAATAACTTCAAGATAATCTAAGTTAGATATTAAATGGAAATCTTACAGTAAATATATTCAAAGCCAAGTCTAGAACTCAATCACTGTCATACTAAATATTATGTCCTTTATAACAAGCATCTTACTTAAAGAGTTATAAGTATTGAATATTATTAATTTTTAAATGATAGAGGTAAAATAAAGTACATTTTGGTTTAAGTATACAAATCTTTTATACTTTGTCATCTTCTAACCAATTATTATGAAAAATTCTAGTACAGGCAAGAAAAATTGGTAGCATGACAATATTATAACAAACACTGTGAATGCATACTTGGCATAATAAATATAAAAGAAATATTTTTATTTTAATTCAAAATTAATCCTAACTTCAATATGGAAACTAAAATCTGAAACTATATTTAGAAATATAAGTATTTGGAATTTGTGTTCGGTTTTGAAAATCGCATGATAACTATTCAAAGAAAAGTTCCCTCTTTTGTCAGAAAATCTGATAAAATGGGAAGAGGGAATGCCTTGGGGCATAAAATTTGTCAGCTATTAAAATATTTCAACATAATTTTATAATCCTATTTAAATAGCCTTGAGATGTAAGACATTATTCTAAGAATGGACAAATTAAAGTACTGGGGACAGAGAATGATATTAGGGACTTCTTGTTTATGTTCAAGAAATATCAGCACTGAGTAAAGTCAGAAGATAACATGGCTCTGAAATAGAAACTGGAACAAAAACTCTATTGTTTGGGAAGAAGAGATTGTACAATGATTAAGGAATTGGCTTTGCTTTTAGCTGTCCCCAGTTCAATTCCTGCACTACTTATAGTTTCCTGATCACCATTCGGTAAGATCCCTGAGCGAAGAAGAGAATTGCCAGGTGTAATCACAAAACAAACAAAAACAAATGTCTGTTCATTTCTTATGACAATGTTATAACTAGGAGAATTTAAATAAAATAAAGGCAGAGGGGCAAATCAAAAGAGTGTCATGAAGATCAACCTTAATGCAAAGTAAACAGAAAGGAGAATGAAGCTGAAGCCAAAAAGCAATATATGTTTTAGAGTAGCATAGTAGCCATTGATAGGAGGAATAGTTTAAGTTTCTTAGAAAGAATAAATTTTAGAATTTTAGAAAACTCAGTTGGTATACAGATATATCTAAGAGGTAAAGGATGAAACAAGGGAGAAAGGAGGAGAGTTAAGAAGATAAATTAAAGTAAAGAAGATGTTAACCAAAAGTGTTCATCAAGTTCTGAGAGAATCAATGAGAAAAAATTATAATTAGATATTACAGGGTATATATGTAACTAGAAGATTAAAAAAATACTATTTTATAAACACTCTACATATCTAAAATAATTGCAGGGCCACTGAGCTTTCTATAACATCAAAGAGATCTCAAGAAAAGGCATTTCCTATAGATCTTACCAATCTTATAAATATTAGCAATGGGGGAAGTATTAATCTTGAAGAAGTTAATCAAAATTCACAATCCAAGAAATACGGGGCCAGGCAGTGGTGCAGGAGGTAAGGTGCCTGCCTTGCCAGTACTAGCCTAGGACGGACCGCGGTTCGATCCCCCGGTTTCCCATATGGTCCCCCAAGCCAGGAGCGACCTCTGAGCGCACAGCCAGGAGTAACCCCTGAGCATCACCGGATGTGGCTCAAAACCCCCCCAAAAAGTCAAAATCCAAGAAATAAAGGAATTTATAGCAACAAGATTTATAGCAAATTTTTAGCAAGAAGAGTATTAAAATAGTTATTACTGTAATTCAAAAATCTAAGATCATGATAACTATCATTTTGGAAAAACACGTAACACTAATTTTAAATATTGTCAAATTAATAATTATTATACCACAATGCATTTTATAAACAACATTGGAATTACTTAAGATTGCTACTGAGGGCCGGGCGGTGGCGTTGGAGGTAAGGTGCCATGCCTTGCCTGCGCTAGCCTAGGAAGGACCGCTGTTCAATCCCCTGGTTTCCCATATGGTCCCCCAAGTCAGGAGCGACTTCTGAGCGCATAGCCAGGAGTAACCCCTGAGCGTCACCGGGTGTGGCCCAAAAACCAAAAAAAAAAAAAAAAAGACTGATATTGAACAGCAGTTAAAAGTGTTTTTTCATTTCATAAATATAAAGGATAAATGTAGTCATCAACTTTATTTCTTGGTATCAGTAGATACTTTTATCTGAATAATAAATTTAAAATAAAGTCCAGAAATTACCATTGGCTTTTATCTTATTCTTATAAGAACATTTTTTCAGTAGGAAAAGGAAATGACTGTCTTAGCATAAAGGAATAAACAATAGGAAAAATTGCTATATAATAAAAATATAAATTATGGTATAGCATTGAAATTAAGTAGTATTTTACATTTAGACTAAAATTCTGAGATGTGTTTAACAAACTCTAACTGTAGTTAACTAAGTAATGAAAGTAAACTAGTAATAAAATAATGACATAGCCACACAAATATAAAAATTATTTCAGACTACATGGATCTTATTTCTAAAAGTCATAATTACTTCATAAAGACAAATAGATGCCATGAGTAAAATGGAAGAGGTAGCCCTATATTAACATACACACCTTCAAATTTTAAGTGATGCTTAATACATGTATTCATTATCCATACTATACATAATTAAATAAGAAACACAGATAAAACTAGATCAAACTTTTGAGAGACAATTAAACACTCATCTTCCAAGAATTCAAAAGTCAGAGAATAAAAAAATGAAGTAAAATATTTTTATTTTCTCTACCATTCTTAAATCAAATGTAACTTCCACAAGTTATATCATCTATTTATCTTTAATTCATGTATATATCTGTATAAGTAATTCATGAAGTTTTAGGTGACAAATAAATGTTTTATTTCCCACACTATTCTTAAACCACATGTATAACAATCTTTTTTGTATATCATCAGTGTTTGTGTAAATGATCTGTAGATATTTGTATTTCATTGCATTACAATAACTTTGTATTGGTGTAAATTACATTTGATATGCATCAGTACATTGAGTTACCCTCCTGAAAAAAGCTGGATCTCTTAAAGTAGACTTTTATTATTTAATATTTTATTTTTCAACATGTAGTAATTAACTTTTTTTTTTCTAATGGAATAAACAGCCAGATTAGGGATTTTTAAATGAGTCCGAGTCTCAGAAAATATCTTTTCTAGAACCAATCACTCTCGGATTTTTCACTCCTGCTATTTATATTCTTACCCAGTAACCGAACTTTCTTCCAGTTTCACTGAGGGCCTTTTAAATCTCTTCTTGGACAACACTATTCCTACTTTCAGTAATGAGGCCTGTTATCCTTGATTGCAGACAAGATCTGGCTCTGCTTTGTATTCATTTGTCTTACCCTAATTTTCTTCCTTTCCAATCATGGTTTCCAGAGAGATGCAGCATTTCAATCCAGGAAATCTTAGGGTGTGTGTCATTATGTCCGTCCAGAGATGATTCTACAAACAAGCAAACAAACGAACCAAAAGACTTAGTTCTCAACAGGGCACTGAAATTCTCCTTCTCAGCACAGCAGCCAGTAAGACAAATTGTGTTTCACCCTGTGGAACTGAAAAGTAGCTTCTCTCAAAAGAAAAAAAAAGTCCCTGTATTTCAGCTGTAAAGATAGAAGTTGTCATGGTAGTTACAGTAAAAGACCTTCTCAGCATTTTTTCTCTGGTATCATTATGTTTTAAAAGGTTTCATTCATTTGGATTCTTTTCCAAGCATTTTTTTAAATCACCTAATTGTATGTAGCTAAATATTTATTTAAAGTATTGAATAAATTACTATTTATTTGAGATTTATTTAAGCTATGACAGAGATGATATTCTCTAAGAAACATTAGGTTCTAGAAAGAAATCTTTCTAATTAGAACTAGATCTGGATATCTGATTTTTAAATTTCATTGACAAGGAATATGACCCTAGTAATAGAGTTGATTAATTGATTGGTCTAATGGTGAAGGTAAAAGTATATTTTGCAAGAAATATTTTCTCTTTGTAATCCCAACTCTACAGTCTGTAACGTCTGGATAGCTGCAAGGTAGGAAGACTTAGGGAAAACAAATTAATAAATACTTGAAAAAAGAAAAATTAGCCTTCAACAATGGTGTAAGCTACTGGGGAAGGAATTTTTAATAAATACTATGCATAGGCAAAATGTTAACAAGTGATTTTTGATCTCTTAGCCCTTGCTGACAATGAATAAACAGATAGACTGGAGAGAGAGAACCAATTAAATTCTTTTTTTCTGTTTCTCTAATGACACAGACCTGCTTGGGAAATAGAGCATGGTGATTGGGACAGCATGTTAAAATTCTTGCTACCTTTAGATAAATTCTAACTACAAACATCCTGAAATCTGGTTTAACAACCTGCAAGTAAATTAGCACTATAATTTCTGTTATGGCCGAAGCTTCTATATACCTGAGTATAGGGAATATCTAAAATATAAGTTTTTAGATTTTCTTGGTCCATAGTGATCTTCAAGTATTGATGGATTTTCATAGTATGTTTAAAACAAAATAAATGCCAAATAATTCTATCTAAGTTATTAAGCATAGAAAATGGCAAGTATCTAGATGTGTCCAAAGATTCAATATGACTCTTAAAAATAGTCTTGAAATACCTTGGATTGATTGCAGCAAATTTGGGTACTATTTTTTAATTCAATGATAAAACTATATATAACTAGGATTGAGGTTATTTTGATTATGAATATGTTTTGTTTAAGAATGGGTTAGGTTTTAAGAAGTTTTAATATTTACTATAATCATATCAGTATAGTAGGTTTTACAAGTCTCATTATCAGGGATTTACAATTATTTGATTAGTAAAACCTGTACAAAGAACTTATTTCAAATATTACCATTTTTTTCAAATTTACATTATTAAATAATTTGTGCATAAATCATACATTAATAATAATCTCATGCCATAGCAAATTGTTATATTGTCTGGACACTTTGAGCTCAATTTCTCAAATCAATTGTCTTTAGTTTGCATGTTATGAAAGAAATAACATTTAAGAAATACAGGATTAAATTTTTAAAAAATGATTTTTTACTACACAGGAAATCTTAGATATCTTTGATATAAGAAATAGGAATATAAACCAAATACAGTGTGTTGGATATACAAAAACATATTTCTTCTAGCAAAATACCTTTATCTTCAAACTATGAAAAGAAATACCAGTGTTTTATTTAAACATTTAGATCTAACTGAGTTCTACTCCAATATAATCTTCATAGAACCAACATAGAGAGTGCAATTTTAAAGATAATCATAGTAAAATAGATCCAGTTCATTTTTAAACAGTGAACACGTATGTTCATCCCACATTTAAGTTCCAATGTGAATACGCTAAATGATATTGCAAATTAATACCAGGATCGGAGTAATAAAACAGCAGTAGGGCATTTACCTTGCACACCAGATAGGTTTGATCCTCAACATTCCATATGGTCCCCCCAGGAGTGCAGAGCAATGAGTAACCCCTGAGATTAATGGATGTGGTCCCCAAACAAACAAAATTTAATACAAATACATGCATATGCTATAAACACTATTATGAATATTTGATACTATAGTGAAATGATAGTAGAAATATAAAAGTAAGAACATCACTATAAACTAGGAAAATTGAACCACAAAAAAATAGAATACCATAGACAAGAGAGAATAGAGCATCGTTTGCCTGGCAGACTATACCAGTATGTGAAAATGTCAATCAATAATGATTTCTGAGGATGATTTTTAAATTCCCGCCTCTATGTTTATAATAGTTGGGTGACTTTAGACAATTTGTTCAACTTATCTTTTAATATTCTCTTCATTAAGAAGTTGGAATTAAAAGACAATTCAAATGTAAATTTATTAAATGAACGTACAGAATATAAATTAGTGCTGGAAAATTATTTAAATGCTACAGAATCCATTTTTACCATTATTGCTTTTATTGCTTTAATTTTTTTCTTTATTTCTCTCTTTTTAATTTCCCCCCCTCACTTTTAGATGCTCAAGTTACTCCTGGATCTACACTCAGGTAATTCATGGTGGTGCTAGGGGCACACTATGTGATTCAGAATATCAAACCCAGGTTGGCCAATGCAAAGCAAAACACTACCTGCTATACTATCTCACTGCCCCTCTGTTAATTTTTTCATAAATACTAAATACAAGCCTGGAGAGATCATGTGGTGTTGTCTTGCACTCAGCCAACCCGAGTTTGATTCCAGCAGTACATTTGACAAAAGGCCTATTAGGTGTGTCCTCTGAGTACAGAACTTGGAGTAAACTCTGAGCACCACAGAGCATATCCAAAAACAAATAAAAATATAAAAGAAAATTTCTTATGTACAAATTTACAAAAGATATGGAATAAAATATAAAAGAAAATTTCTTGTGTACAAAAAGGCAAAAACATATGGAGTAAAACTGTGCACTGATCATATATAGGTATATTTCTGCTTCTTCATTTATCTTTAGTGTATTTAAAATGTCAGATACCCCATAATATATTTTGTGCTTTGACACTTTAATTGATTGTCATAGAACCAAGTTGTAAGATCTAATTTGTAAGATTTAATTGTCATAGAATTATTTGTGTGCCTAATGAAGAAAGTGTGAAATGACATAGTTTTTGCATTTAATCTATGATATATTATTATAAATAATTTTATAATACTTTTTTCAAAATAATTGGTAGGAGATTACTTAATATTCACAAAACATGAACAATCACAACATTTAAATAAGCAGAATAATTTTTATTTATTTTTTGGAGCCATACCCTGTAGTTCTCAGAACTTTCTCCTAGTTTTGTTCGTAGGAATAACTCCTGGTGGGCTTAGAGAACCATATGAGATGCTTGGAACAAATTCAGAACTACAGAATACAATTAATCCACCCAACCCCCGTATTCTCTCTCTTTCCTCTCTCTGTCTTTCTCTCTCTCTCCCTCCCTCCCTCCCTCTCTCTCCAACTCCTATACAGTGCTTTCTTTTTATTAATAAAGTGTTCTAATATTAGTAAAGGTGGCTGAACTTGTATATGCTCAAAACTCCCAAGTGTATCATCTATCTCTTTAAGAAAAACACACATTTTCCTTGACATTGATTATGTCAGACTGACAAGAATGTTTTTACATTGGATTATAATTTGATAAAATATAAAATGCACAACAAAAGAGCCCTTTATGTTATAAATTAAATGAGAAACAAAATATAAACTCATTTTCTTTTTGAACTTGGAAAAGTATTTATCATTCTAGTGAATTTTGTATTTGATCTCAATTGTCAAATTTATTTGAGTAATTTATTCATATTATAATTACCCTTTTAAAATAAGTAGTGTCTGTTTCAACTCTCTCTTTGGATTTTAATTTCTGGCTAATTTTCAGGTTTTCCTATTAGTATAATTAGAGGTTTTTCCTATTCAATTTATTGTACCTATAATCCTGTAAGGGGAGATCATTGATCATACAATTTTCTCTTGAGTAGTGGGAATTTCTATATATGCATATTTTTTTGGTTTTTGGGTCACACCTGGCAGTGCTCAGGGGTTACTCCTGGCTCCATGCTCAGAAATTGCTCATGGCAGGCACAGGGGACCATATGGGGCACCGGGATGCGAACCGATGACCTTTTGCATGAAAGGCAAATGCCTTACCTCCATGCTATCTCCCGGGCCCCTATATATGCATTTTTAAGTATGATCTATCTGTGTCTCATAGATTCTAATACACGACTCTTCACTTTACTTAAATCAAAGACTTTCTGTCTCTATTTTTCATTTTCTATTGTACCTATGTAGTATCCGTGAATTTTTGTGGTTTTCAAAATAGGTTCATGTTATTGATGTTCAATAATTCACTTGGTCAAATGGCATACATTATATAAAAGGTGTATAGCACATATTTTATTGTCCATTTTATGATTTATTTGGTCATTGCTTTTCGTGCACTTGGAAAGAATCTTTAATCTGCCATAACTTTCTTGAATATTCTGTAAATCTTAATCAAGTCAAATTAGGTAGCTTTGTTAGATTATTTTACCAATGCTCTTTGACTTATTCCTTCACTTTTATAGCAATATTAAATTGTCCCACTCTAAAATGAATTTGTCTGTTCCAGTCCTTCTAGACCTTTCAATTTTTCTCTCCTTGATTTTAAAAATCTTGTTATATACAACATGATCATATAGCATATATTTCTCCTTGACTTGACCATATCACAATTATGATATTTTTTATTTAAGCACCATGATTACAAACATGATTATAGTTGGGTTATAGTCACAAGCAGAATATACCCTTTCACCAGAGTAACATTTCCCTCACCCAATGCCCCCCTTCCCCCTTACCTTCTTCTGCCTGTATTTGAGAAAGGCATTCTACTACAGTTATTTGTTTTTAAGTTCAGTAAACTGTATTTTTTCCTTATATAAGTGTTAAAAAAATACAATACTAAAGGATTGACAGAGGCAATCTCTGTTGTTTGCATAGGCCAAGGAAAATATGGGGAAAACAGAAAAAATCCTTGGCCTAATTACAAGAAGTTCTCACCCCAGAAGTTTATTGGCATAAGACCAACTCTGAGCTCTAGGCATACCAGTCTGTCCACCCGAGTCATTTTCCGTGTTCCCGGTGAAACTTTTTCACACTTTAGCTGTTTTTGGTTGGTATCTGATTCCTATATTTGAGGACTGTGGATTCTATACATTTCTTTCATCCAAGTCAGGCTGATATGGAGCATCCACTAGTTTCAGCACACCATTAGATGTGGAGCGATCTGCCCAGCAAGCAGGTTGTTGCTGAGTCGTCTGGGTGTTGAGAACACTCTTTGGAATAAGTCAAGGCCAGAACAGTGGTAGGCTTCCTTGGTAGAGGTTTGCATCCTGTTATAGACAATTGTGATGGTTTCCATAGATGGCGTCCATTGTTCAGGGGTGTATGGGCACTGCCCATTCTTCTGAGGCCTAAGCCAAATCATTATGTCAATGTTCAGAGTATAAGGCCTAACTGCATCACCAAATTTGTATAGCATTCATGTTCGAACCAAGTTATGGGAATGATGGACATGATCTGTCGGTCCACAGATGCACCAACAATATCTTATGGCACTTTCTCTTTTGCATAGGCACATTAAAATGGGAAAATAATACATATGCGAAAAAGTTCTTATCTAATAGAGATGGGAACAATTATATTTTATTTTTCTGTTAATATTCTTTTCCATTAAGTATATTTCCTGTATTGGCAAATAATTATAGACAAGAGACAGAGCAGAATGTTCTTGCCTGCTATAGCAACCTCTTGTTTGTCTATTTCTCACCAAGTTTGGAGGTATTATAACATTGGGGAATAAAGATTAATTGCAGTTCTCATAGACAGAATAACAAATTATATGAGACATTTTCTGTGTATAAGACTGAGACTTGGCATTAGACCTTGTGATGGCTTGAGGGCCAGAAGTCAATGCAGTACAGGAATTTGTTATAATTCCCCCAAATGCGGCTGTAGTACAAGTATTGAATAACAACTAAATATATTTTTCCACCATGCAAATTATATTAATTTTAGACAGAACTTAAAGCTATATTTTTATGTTGATGATCTATTCATCATTTACAAAATCATGAAAATCTGTTTTAAAATATGAAATCCATGCTCACCAAAGATTTTTCTTTTCCAATTCATTTATGTTGAATCATATGAAAGCTCCAACATATAGGAGAAGTATTGATTTTGGTTTCCTTGATATCAGATAACAGTAACAGTAGTACTATCTAAAAGTTAACTAGAATATGAGGAGAAAACGGAAGAGCTAATCAGAATGCTTCTGTTGTAATTTTGATTTAGCTATAAAGTAAATCATTTAAATGGAAATATAAGTGTTTATTTTTTCTGCAATCCTATTTTCCTGATAAAAAATTAAATATTGAGATGCATTATTGTTACGGTCTCTTCTCATTCTGTGTGGACTAGATTTTCATTTTATTTATTTATTTATTTAACAAGAAAGACCTAAGGCATCATTTTCAATGATTTTTTAAAGATTTCACAAATGTGTGGGAGTCTAACAAATAGAAGCTAGAAATGAAATATATTAATTTGTTACTTTTTGGGGGGCCACACCAGGTGGCTCTCAGGATTGCTCATGACTTTGTGCTCAGAAATTGCTCCTGGCTGAGGGGTCCATATGGGATGCTAGGAATCGAACCCATGTCCATCCTGGGTCAGCCACATGCAAGGCAAATGTCCTACCACTGTGCTACCACTACAGACCCTAATTTGTTACTTTAATGCATAGCTTTCTTATCATTATATTTATCATTTCCATGTTTAGACTCAAGAACGAGAATGTTGGTCAGTGAATGATCATTTGTCTTGCATGCGTAAGGCCCTGGATTCAATCCCAAGCACTATAAAAACATTAATGTGTCAGTTTAACCAATATTTGTCAGTCATGATACTTTAATATCACTGTATCTTTGGCAGAATAAGAGTAGTTCTTTAAGTCTACAACTTAGAGAGAATGGATATCAAATGTATATATATGTATATATGTGTATCTGTACTGATATATGTATATAGATGTACAGTTACATACATATATACATATATATGGCTAACCACAGTCAACAACATCCCAAAATATGAACCATTTTTATCCAAATATAACTATCATTTAATTTTATTTCTAATTTAATTAATAATATAGGACATTTAAATTTTATTTGTTATTATTGTGGTTTTAAAAGAAAACCTGGTGGAGGGATGACGTAGTAGATAGGACATTTGTCTTGCACAGGGCCTACCCAGGTTTGATCCCCACATTCCATTTGATTCCCAAACGCTACAAGGAATGACCCCTGAGCATACAGCCAGGAGTTAACACTGATGTGTGGCATCAAAACAAGCAAACACAAAAAATCAAACCTCATACTATTAAATTAATGAAATTCCATGTTTCCACAGTGTAATATCTATTCATATTCTTATTCCAAACAGATACCTTGAACTCCAATATGGTTGACCTGTTAATAATGTTTTATCTAATTATATGTTATGGTTAAAGTTTAGAGATAATCCATATATGTTATCTTCAGATAATTTTCATATTTGTCTATACTTTAATACATCAATGTATGCTAAGTTCATGTTTTCAAGAAAGATTTATGTCTTGTCATCTTTCTCTGTTTTAAATTTCAGAAAAATAACTTAAATAAGTTTATAATGGACTTTTAGGCATTCAGTGCTCCAGCTCCAAACCGACCACCAGAGCAAACATGCACTTAAATATCTCTTAGACCAGCTAAAATGTTTCATTTTTTGTTATATGATTCTATAGTGAAAGTTTATCTTATTAAAAAGAAAACAGTAAAAAATTCTTGAAGTATTCAAATGAGGAGAGTTGATTATCAAAGAGTTAAGGAGAAGATTCTGCCTGACCAGAAGATATTTGGAAAGAATGGTCCAAGAAATTATAGCTGTCTTTTTCATGCACCAGAAAAAAATATTTCTTCTCTGAAAATGAATCATTTCTTCTTAAGAAGAAAATTTCATCTTAGGATGCATCTCCTATTTCCCAACTTGCTCTTCAGGACTAATAATATTTTAGAATCAGTAACTCTATCCCTGTCATGATATTCAATACTTTCCTCACAATTTGATACTATATTTTCAATTAGAAAATTTCACCATTTCTCTAAAAAGGTGTGCAGTGGTATTTGATAAATAGAGTCAGAATGCAATGTGCCACTCCACTTCTCAGTTTTTTTCTGCTTATTCTGGAAGCATACATGGTTCTAAACTGTTATGATCTATATGTGTAGGTTTAACTAAGAACCTGGTGGAAAATGTATGGTGGAGTCCTAAACCCCAAAGCTGTGGGACATAACTCTTTAATGTTCCTGTCATTCTCGATGACAAGTTCTGTTCTTATGCTAGGTGATGGCACTGAAATATTGATCATTTTTATTGTCTAAAATTCTTGAAGACCAGAGAGATGGAACAGCAGTGGGACATTTGCCATGTGTGCGGCTGACCCAGGAGAAACCAGGTTTGATTTCCAGCATCCCGTATGGTCCCCCAGTCTACTAGGGGCAATTTCTGAGTGCATTGCCAGGAGTAAGCCATGAGCACCACTGGGTGTGGCCCCAAAACCAATAAATTTTAAATAAAGTTTAAAAAATAAAAAATAAGTTCTTGAGACATTAAGCAGTTTTCAATTCTAAAATGTATTTTTTAATTTTATTTTAATGAAACAATTGTGATCTACAAAGTCCTTCATAGTTGAATTTCAGATATACAGTGATTCAGGGTCCTTCCCACCACCAGTGTTGACATCCCTCCACAAATGATCCCATAGTACATCCTAGACTACCTCCCTTTTAACCCAAAACCTTCCAGTATAACAGGCCTATTTAAGTTTAGATTGTTAAAGTTTTGGTCTCTTGATTTTCTTGTTGTGGACTTTGGCTTAGATATTTAGTTCTGTCCTATTTTTTTTTTCTACACCAATGCATCTTAGACCACTTGATCTTGTCCCCATCATTTCATTTTGCCTTTCTTCTTAGTTTTATAAAAACTACAAAAATATGTGGTAAAATAAAGGAATCCATGTCCAAAGGTACTATGGAAAAAGGTGGGAGTCCCTATGTAACAGATAAAAAGAAAAAAGGAGAAAGCAAAAGAAGAAATAAGAAAGTGTGTGTTTTTTGTGTGTATGTGTCAGTTGTTTTTGTTGTTGTCTATAATAACTCCTTTATCTTTTTGTCCATAGTGTACTTGAGATATAGGTTGATAGCTTTATTTCTGCATGGCAGAGCAATTATATTAGACTCATTAAAGTAATGTGCTGGCAGAATATAATCTATTCATTTTGCACTTAACTATGTCTGCTAATATTATATATGTTTACGATGACAGATAACAATGGAATATCCAACCCCATGTCATAGATTCCTGCTTCTATGCTCATTAATGAGTATGTTATTAAAACTTAATTTTAATTAAAAGTTCTATTTTTACCATTATATCATAATGCACACGATATCATTTGCCTTCAGGAAATGAATACGGATGTTCAAGACTCGCTAGATGATACTTTGTGTTATACACCCCTCTTGCAGTACTTATTACTTTATTGCTTAGTATTCTTGGCTTGGTATTAAATTGTTTTAAGAATGCTCTTTGCACAGTATAAACCAAGAAGTTTCTCTTCAATAAAGTTTACCCTCACCAGTGATGATTTAACTAGATAATGGAAAACTTAAAATGTATTTTAACATATCTTTTCCTAAAACACAAAATATTTGGCCAATTTGATGGCATTTTTAACTCAGAAAATAATTATTTTCTGAAAATGCTTTTCCTTATTGAGAATTATTTTGATATTCATCAGAAATATTTATAATTTATATTTTAGTACCATAAATATAGTATACCAGAGAAGGTGTTTCTCTTGTTTGGTGTCAAACACAGTTTAATACCTTGGTTATGAACCCTCAAGTATTGCCAGGAATGATCTGTGAGCACAGAGCCAGGAATAAGCCCTGACCACAACCAAGTGTAGCACAACTATCCTACCCCTTCAGTAAATAAATAAAATAATATTTTAAACCTTTCTATGGCACATTCATTTTTCCCTGGAACAAAAGAGAATCCAATGGCTTGCCTTAAAAATGTGGGTGATAAATAGTAAAGATTATTATAATTATTTTTTCATAAAACAGGATTAAAAATCTTAAAAAGGGCTATCTGATTTTAAATTTGATAAAAATGTAATCAAACCATTGGTTATCGAACCCTATGTACTATTTAAAATATTATATAATATTACTTTCTCATATGACCTACTGTTAAACAATATTTCAAAACTGTGAAAATAGAGATTCATCATCTCATTATTTTTCATATAATTTCCTCCAGCTGTTTATAATGCTCTTAGGAACACATTTTTAAACATTTAAGAAGTATAAATATGCATCACACATTATTTTAGCATATTCTTGAATAGGTTAATGAATTTGCACTAAGGACACACAACTTGATTTCTTTACATTAGTTAATGATTTTCTATTTTTGTTGCACTTGTCAGCTTCACATTTTATACACTCGTTTGAAGCATAGAAAAAGGTTAAGTATATTTTTTATCTCTTGGTAACGAAATGTAACCATGTTTATAATGTGCTAAAAATGCATATTGAGCACTTCTAACTAATGCACAGAATACTAATTACTGAGAAAACTTGATTATTTATTATTGCCTTATACTGAATTAACCTTTTAAAACTAATTTTGCATTTTTGAAGAAATAATTACATATATATAGATGAAATTGTTTAAAGTTTACTTCTAATTATGTATTCCCTCTATTTGTGTATTTAATTGCCCAGTATATAAATAGTCTCTTTCAAATACTTATATTAAGAATGAATTTTAATGAGAAACTGAACACTGACCTTTTTATCAAAAATTTTATAGAATGGCTTAGACTTATAATGAAATACTAATATTTAAAAGCTTAATGACCAATGGAAATGCTTTTTATTTAGCATTCATAAGTAGTAAAGGTATTGAAACAGTTATTTTCTTTTGCTCATATTCTATTATTCATTCTGTGTAGCTTCAGAGCACTTATTAAACAGATATTACAGATCCTCTTATTTGAAGGTTCAAAGGGCATCAAAATGCAGTCAGTTGCAGCTTTGAATTAATTAATGCTATTTTTGTAATGCATAAAGAACCTGTGTCAAGTTCTGTAACCTTGATCTTAAAATCAGTGTCATATCATTCTGAATTAAAGTGCCAGATGTTGTCAATTTGCAGTTTACAAATTAAAATAATTGACTAAATTATAGTTTCAATAGAAGTATAAATAAAATTAGTTTCCCTGAGCTTAGCCCTATTGAATGGAAAAATTATTGAAGTCATTATAAAATTTTTGTTAAAAGTTTAAATTTTTATTTTAAAAGTATACTCAGCTTTCATAGCCAAATATCTGACAACAAAATTTAGAATTTTACTAATTTTCCTATAACATATCACCCTATGTGATGAAAGGTGATGGAAACTATGGAATGGAAAAAATAATAAAATTTAGCAGAAAAACAAAATATTTTCCATGTTGACAAATTAAAAAAAATCCACTGGACCTGGAATGACAACAGAATTACCTTGCAATTGGCTAACACAAGTCTAATCCTCAGCAAACAAACATTGAAAATAAAAGCAACTGTTCATGTTTGGAAATTGCATCTCAAAATCATGATGTCTTCTGAATGGATTTTCTCTTATGACGGTTTTCTCTGAGTTTATTAGAACATTGAATCATGATCCAGTAATCAAGTTACACTTATTTTATCCAGAGTATAAGTAAAATATCTGGGGAATGAGTGACTTTAGTGTAATAAAACATGCTACTCTCAGCCTAGATAGGTCACTTTCCAACTCAAAAGAATGATGTTTTTCTTTTAAGTCCTGGCAATATTTTTTTGTTTGTTTGTTTTGTTTTGGTTTGGGGGCCAACCCATTGATGCTCAGGGGTTATTTCAGGCTACATGCTCAGAAATCTCTCCTGCTTGAGGGATCATATGGGACGCTGAGGGATCGGACCACAATTCCTCCTAGACGCCTTAGCTTTAGCTCCATCGCCTCAGCCCCAAGTCCTGGCAATCTTTATGTTCAAGTTCTTTTGAAATTACAACCGTGCCTGCCAGGAGCAATTTCTGAGCATGGAGCCAGGAGTAACCCCTGAGCACTGCCAGGTGTGACCCAAAAACCACAAAAAAAAA
>PVKC010019634.1:0-18987 GCA_004027635.1 Crocidura indochinensis
ATCACCTGGGTTTCTTGGCTAACTGTTCAGAGAAGAGAAGTAGATATGTTTAAAAAAAAATGTCTTGCTAATAAAAAGTAAATGTTTTTGTGTCAATTGGAAAAACAGATTTAAGTTATTTTATATTTCCGTCCTTCTACAGTATCAGCAATAAGAAATGTTAACTCTGTCCAGGGTGATCCAGCTATGATCTGGAACTCGTTGGCCTCACTGGTAGCCTTATCACGTATACTTTGGTAGAGAGAGTTAAATTCAGTATCAAGAATCTAATATTTTGGTATAGCAAACATTTAGCCTCTTCATTGCCACTGAATGTGTCCTGCCAGCATTATTTTAGACAAATCTACAAAAATATAAAAAAAGGCATTAGCTATAGTTTCATAGGAGGAAATAGTCATTTTGAAAATCAGGCTGTTGTTAATCTTCAGCTTATCTCATGTCAGTAAGTGGCAGTAAAACACTATACCAAAGTTTGAAAACTTTGTGATAAGCACTTAACTCTGAAAACTGAAGCAACTTTTTACAAGAACTCCTTGGTAGTAATGGCTCCCTTCATGCTTTTCTTTAAAGTAACTGATGTGGCATTGAAATACAAAATTACAAAGAGCGTTCCTGCATTCCATGTATTATACAGTCACCATTGTAACAAAATTCGAAGCTAGGAATAATTCTGGGGGTCACAGTAATAGTCTTAATCAAATAAATTTTTAATAAAGTTGGATGTACATTACTCTATATGTAAAAAACTAAATTCTTCATTTTAACAGAATTAAAGATGGACTTTATAGTGTACTTTTATAGCACATATATTAAAATAAAATAAATATATTTTAGCAGAAGATTGCATAACAGCATAACTTTGATCATTTTTTATATTTGCACTGTAAAGAGAACCTCAGTTCCTGTCTAGCAGCATGAGGGCAGAAAAATGAAAGACTCGAAACTTCTTTCGCAGTAATGGCTAAAACAGTTCTAGATCTGCTATTCTTGAAGATGTTCTAAAGGCACTTAGATGCCTTGACATTTGAACATGTGGGGTGCAAGTGTGTTCTTGTGCTCTCCCCCCTTGTGGTGCATATGCTTTCACTGCACGAGAATAAGAAATAAGACCACTCATTTGCCTTCCACCCACCCCACACACATCGAGTATCTTTTCTTTTGTATTTTGGTTTGAACAAAAATGGTATCACCTTGTTCCATGAAAGGGTAAGTAGAAACTGTATATATTCTGTATATGGGCTAGAGATAGCTTCTGATCTGTGTCAATCAGTTCTCTGAATCTTTTACTGAAACTGAGATATGGGAAATAAAATGGTAACAAATTGCTTTTGGCTATTGTGCTATTTACTCCTGGACGAAGAAATAATTATTCAATGAATGTTTACAAAAGAGTGGTAGATCTACGTGTGTGTGCGCACACACCCGCATGCATTTGTGTGTGTTTGTGTGCACACACGTCTGTTTTCCTACATCCATGTGAACACATCACCAGCACCTTCAGGGCACTGGGGTAAATCAGTTCTGGTAATAACTGTTGGGAAGAGATCTTCCCCCCTCCCCACACACACCTGATTTTTCTGGTTTTAGGCCATGCTCAACTATGCTCAGGGATCATTTTGGCAGTACACAGGGAGCCATATGGGCTGAGAATTCAAACCAGGGTCATCTACATGCAAGCAAATGCCTTTGCACTGTACTGTCTCTTCTACTCCAATTATAGATACTCTATAATCAGTATCTGACTCTGATTCTAGTTCTGTGTTCTGGGGCCTTTAAGCTTCTGAGCAGATGACTGGGGTTGGAGTCTGAAGATCCACTGACAAATGATCCTATTTGTCTTGTATGGACACAATATAGACTTCCCTTGGATGACTCTATGAGGTGCTTTCTTATTCCTGGTTTCTGCAAGGTTTAGGGCTGAAACAGGATCTCCTGTAGACAAAGATTGTGTTCATCCTGTTGAGCACTCTTGTCTGCAGACATTTTCTGTTTTAGGGCCACACCCAGTGGTGTTCAGGGCTAACTCTTGGCTTTGCACACAGGGATCACTCCTGATGGTATTCTCAATGGTACTTGAGGGACCATACAGGATGCCAAAGATCCAATCCTGTTATGTTGCATGCAAGACAAGCACCCTACTTGGTGTACTATTACTCTGACCCTTAGGAGAGACTATAATGAGTGGCTATAAAGGTGGTGTTGAGACCAGGGATTGACTGGTGCTATTTCTCAATTCAGTAGTTCCTGAAAATCAAACATTAGATCCAGCAGTTCTGCACTTCAGAAAAATTAAGTTGCCTATCCACAGAAGCTAATGTTTATAGTAGCTGCATTCACAATAATTGGAAACAATCTCGATGCCCATCAAGTAGTGCACAGCTGTGTAAAATATGGCCTGTCTTTACAGCAGAGTAAACTCAACAGTAAAGAAATTCTGATATCTGCTGTGTAATTAATGGATTAATTTCAGTTTTTTTAGGTTAAATGAGCACAGAAAGCTAATTTCTTTGGAATTTAGCATCCAAACTCTTCAGAACAGGGCCAAACAGACAACATAGTGGGCAAGGTGCTTGCCCTGCATGTGGCTAACCCAGATTTGATCCCTGGTATCTATGGTCCCTTGAGACTGCCAGGAGTGATCCCTGAGTGCTGTTTCAAGAGTAGTAACTGAGCATTACAAGGTATGGCTCCAGAACAAAACAATAAAAAATACCTAGGATGGACAGACCTAGAGACACAAAGGATGATTGCCGGGAATTAAGAGTGGAAGGAGAATGGGAAGTGAATGCTAATGGCTTGAGGTTTCTTTGGAGTGATGAAAATTTTCTAAAAGTTAGTTTAGGTATTAAGACACTTGCCTGACCCAAATTTGATCCCCAATACCACATGGTCCCCCAGAGCTCTAGGTGTCTCTCCTGAGCACAGGGCCAGGAGTAGCCCAAAAGAACCTCAAAGACCCCAATTCACACACTCAGCAAAAACGTTAGATTCTGGTGAAAGCTGCACAACTGTAATTATGCTCAAATTCACTGAAGTCTAACTTTTCAGCCAAAGACATTTAGCCTAATTATATCTCAATAAAGATATTTAAAACATTTTAAAGGGCCCGAGAGATAGCATAGAAGATAGAGTGCATGCAGCTGATGTGAGTTTGATTCCTGACATCTCTTGTGGTCCCCAAGAACCTCCAAGAGTAATTTTGTTTGTTTTTGTTTGTTTGTTTGGGGAGCACTCATGGGTTGACATGGGTTAACCCACCCGTTGACACTCATGGGTTACTCCTGGCTATGCGCTCAGAAATCGCTCCTGGCTTGGGGGACCATATGGGACGCCAGAGGATGGAACTGAGGTCTGTCGTAGGCTAGCATGTGCAAGGTAGATACCTTACTTCTAGCGCCACAGCTCCAGCCCCCTCCAAGAATAACTTTTGAGAACCAGGAATAAACTCTTGAGCAGAGTCAGGTGTGCCCTACCCGTCCCCTGAAAAAATTTTTTTGAGATTTGAGACCTGAAGGGAGATTGGTGTTCGGAGGGACTGTCCTAACCACTGAAGCTGCCCTGTTCCATGTGCATGAGGATAGGAAACTGATTTCTTTGTGCAGTTCCCCAGTTTCTGCCATGTACCAGCAGGCAGGGCTTCTCCCAGTAAGGAGGAACCACTTTGCTTTGAGGAATACACAAATGTTAAAGGAGTCTGAATTCTCATGCTCAACATTTAAGGTTCCACAAAACTTGAAATGATAGTATATATGATAGATGATAGCATAGTGATAGAACTTTTGAACACTTGACTAGTTCCCCTGAACTTGCCAGGAATAATTCCTGAACACAGAGCAAGAGTAAGACCTAGTCACTTCCAGGTATGGCACAAACAAAAAAACACCACATTCCATGGAAGCAGTTAGCATGAAAATTGAGGCTGCATACTAGCAGGTCAGGTGAAGTAAAGCTGTTATAGGTCCAGGCCTCAGGACATGCAGGACGTTTTGTACAAGCAGAGCACAGGAGCAGCTGCAAGCAGAAGTGGGGTTGATACTATCAACAGGTATGAAGTGTCATGTCATGAGGTAGGGAAATGGTTCAGTGGTAGAGCACATGCTTTTATTGTATGAGTACCTGAGTTAAATTCTTGGCACCCAAACAAAGTTTATTATAAATAATATAGAGATCCCCGTGCCTTAATGAATCATTTACACTTAACATTTAAGAGGCTGGATCTGGTGTCAAAGACATCCTTACAAGAACAGCATGAAGTGGAAGATTGACCACTTTATTGGGAGTATTCCATTTCTCCTTCACTCAGTTGAGCAGCTAGTCTGCCAGACATGGAAGAGAACAAAACACACAAATACCAGCCTCCATTTAGCTTTTTGAGTGGGCCTAAGACAGACTATGGTAATAGCAACAAGGAAGATAGAGTGAATAAGGACAGGCAGAGAACAGCAGATGGGCCAGAAAAGGGCTCTTTTAGAAGATGGCATCTGTAACAAGACTGGAACAATTGAGGGGGCCAAGGCAACCTTGGATAAACTCCCCAGGCATTGCTTATAGGCATTGCCAGGAACAGGTTTAACTGGCATTGTCATCTTAGGGGGTTCCATGTAGCTGCAGCTGTTCAGTGGTTGTAAAGGCAGAAATATGAACACTGTATAGTGAATTATCTGACTCAAAGGAGAATGGTGTGAAGAAATCATTCATTCTAGATCAGAAAATGGATATTAGGGGCCGAAGTTCTCCACATATAAAAGGAAGAAGGTGAAAGTCAATGATATGAAATTCATAAGAAACAAGGAAGACAGGAAAACTTTTGAAAAGAACCCAAAACTTAGTTGAGAAACAAACCCCACAGGGACTTTTCTCAGAAAGTCTTTAATTTCTATGATTAATTTATGTTAAGGGATGAAATGGCAAAATAGCTGATCCACAAAAGAAAATCGCAAAACTGAGGAAACGATAGAGAAATTTGTTCTCAGAATTTAAAAGTCTGAGAAGTGTAATAGCCTTGCTGGGAATTCAGTTAGAATTGCACGGAGCAGGCCATACACTGACAGCTTAGAAAGTTCTTGAATTTGGGGACAAAACCATAACCAGCAGTACTCAGGAATCATTCCTGGTGGTATTCAGGGGTCTGTATATGGTGCCCAGGATTGAACCTGTTCCATCCCTTGCAAAGTAAGGGCCCTATCCTTGCCAACCATAAAACCCTGATAAATATTTTTCAATATAAACATACACATAATGAGTGAGAATAGAGTCTACGTGGGTGAACCCCAAGTCAAACCACCACCAATATACTTGTTCACATTCTTCAGCAGAAATTCAGGCTTGACAGAATAAACCTACAGAGCCAGGAGTATCCCCTGAATGTCTCCAGGTGTGGCCCCAAAATCAAAAGCCAAACCAATCAACCAAACAAAAAAACCCCCCAAAAAACAAGCAAAAAATAATAGCTTTAGGGTATAGTCTTTATTTAATTTAGGATTTTTAGTTACAAGGGGCTCTTCCTCACTTAGCACTTGGGAGTCATTCCCTGTGTAGTCTGGTACTAAGTGGTACTAGGAATATGCATATGCATATTATTCATATCACATGCAAAGCATATGCTACTTCACAGAGGTCTCACCAACCAAGTGAGCTCATTTTCTTTAGATAACTGACCTCTGCTCTGGAATTTAGCCTGCTATTTTCTTTTGTATTAGTTCAGCAGGACATGAAGGCTGAGGTTGAAGTTCTAATACTTTATCTTCTCGATAAAGCAGAACTATATTATAACATCCTAAGGACATGAAGGTTCATTGTAACCTTCAGAAATGGTTGGTAAAATGCACTGGTTTAGTACTAAAGCAGATATGGGGCAGTGAGGGGAATGAAATGGAAACACACTAAACTGGGACCAGAGCATAGTACTGAAGATAGAACATTTATCTTGCATTGACCTAATTCAACCTTCAGCACCCCATACTTTAATTAAGCCCACTGTTGTGTATAAACATTTCTGATCAGTGATTGTACCCTACCCTAGGGTGTGACCCATTAAGTCTGTTCATAGTGGAAGAGAAATGCACACACACAAATGGGCAGCGGTGATGAGTCCAGTGATGGAGTCCTGGGCGCCTCAATTCACGCCGCTGCCCACGGCCTCCTGGACCAGCTGGCGACCGGCGCCCAGACCCGAGCTGCAGGGGCCGCCCCGGGGATGCCAGGCGTGGGCTGAGGCACCCAGGACTCCATCACTGGACTCGTCACTGCTGCCCATTTCTGTGTGTGCATTTCTTTTCCACTATGAACAGACTTAATGGGTCACACTCTAGGGTAGGGTACAATCACTGATCAGGGTAGGGTCAGAAATGTTTATACACAACAGCCCACCAAGAGTGAACCCTGAGTGCAGGCCAATATTACTGTTACACATCCATGGGTGTGACCCCAAAACAAACAAAACCTTACAAAGAAGCCTCAGGTGTCAGAGATCAGACTCCCCTGATTCTCAACAGTTAATAGTTTACTCTACTAGAAACATACCTAATAGAAATATGCTAATACATGGCATGTTTAATGTGACTTTATGTTGTTTTTTGGCCACATCCAGTGGTACTACTGGTTTAGTACCTATAAGGCCATTTGGAGTACTAAAGATCAAACTTGAGCCAGCCACATGCAAGGCAAGTTCCCTATCTACTGTTGGTGTAATTTTTAAAAAAGACTTTATTTAGGGGATGATAATTACTGGTGTGGCCTGCCTCTAGCATCAGCCCCAGTATGGCTGATATACCCATAATTTTTTACAGCTTGGTTTACATCTCTTTTGAGAAAGAGTCAACAGTGACCATTTGTACAGCTTCAGCCTTACTGAATGAGGGACCGTTTGGTCCAGATATCTTAGCAGAAACTCTTGACGCTGAGGAGATACATTTATGTCAAGGGCCCAAATCTGGTTAAGATTGGAACCTCATTCCTGAATGAGGCAGATAGCCACCTGATGTTTTTCTATAGCTGCACGTCCTGCCAGCTACGTTAGCACCTCTCAAAGTCCGGAGTGTACTGAGAAGCTTCCAGGTAAAGGTGAGACAAAGACCATTTTCATAAAGCTTAAATTCTCAGCACTGTATTGATATCTGTACTAAACTGGTGAGAAAGTAAATTAAATTACTAGACACTATAAGCAGGTTGGGCTTGACCCAATATCACTGGTCATTGTGGCTCCTGAAATTCTGAGTTTTGATTTCTTTAATTATTGGTACATGCAAATATACAAACACTAGCAGTTAAGGACTGCTACAACACCCAGAATATTGAGGAAGCATCATTGGAGATCCCAGTTAGAAGCAGTTGTTGACTTTGTTTAATCTGGTGCTTTGAGGGTGCTGAAATAGGGATTTCTAAGTTTGACTGGGGCAAATTGCAGTTCTAGAGGAAATTCTAGGGTTCTCCTTTAAAGCAGTGGGCTATTTCTCAAGTGTGGTGAAAGTTTGAGCACAATTGAAAAGGAAAACTCACTCAAAGTTTGGTGATGGATGAATGGGCTGGGCAGTGAGACTCATGGTGAATGAAAACCAAGCAGATGCTTTTCCCAGAATTTGCTTCCTCTGAGAAGCTAAATAGGTCAAAAGGAGAGACGAAGATAAGCAATGGCCCAAATGGATTTTTCAAAAAATCTTCAATTATTGTGTTTTTCTTTTTGATTTAAAATAATCCTAGGAGGGATTACTGAATCATTCTTTGGATGCTTGCTCAGCATCCTCTGGAATATGCAGTGCTGGGGATAGAACCAGGTCTCCATGTATGCAAAGAGCAGGTGTTCCAGCCCTTTGAGCTCTCTGGTCCATGGGCATTTATTTTTACAATTCTGACAAAAGTATCTACAGTTGAGAATCTTTAACTTCCAGAAGAGTGCAGCTCACCCGCTGGTCCTTAGAACTGTATGACGTGTAGCATTCTGGGGCTGGTTTAAGTTTTATATATATATATATATATATATATATATACATATATATACATATATATAAGTTATATATATATTACCAAGTTGTGATAAATAATGAATATACCCATTGGGTATACCAGCCACCACTCTTGGGAGAAGAGGGTGGGACATGACCCTCCCTGCAGAAGCCAGGCCTGCTGCACCCATCACCCACAACTGCCACTTCACCAATGGCCCTGTTTTATAACTCTCGGCAGACACCAATCTAATAAAAACTACAGGTATGCTGACACCACCAGGATTTTAATTTCGAGTATATGGGCACCTTCCCTCCACCCTGCCTTCTCATATTTCCAGAAGCCATGCCCCCTAAAAGCCACAGTATTGGCAGTAGTGCTTGGAATTTCTGTACTGTCACAAATGTGGCTGCACAACTCCAATGTTTTAAGTAGTCATTCTCATAGGAACACACACACACACACACACACACACACACAAACACACCAATTTAGATGCCAAGTGTGACGGAAATCACTTCAAGTTCAGAAACAAACAGTAACAGAATGAACAAGGAGCAACAAGAGCTTTCCAAACTTTCTGACAATGATTTAATAACCTTGTTGCAATACATTAGTTTTCACAAATTTTCTTGTTGCTGTACTCTTTCCCTCTCCTTTTTTTTGTTTTTTTGGGCCACACTGGGTTTTTAGCTCAGGGGTTACTCCTGGCTATACACTCAGGAATTGATCCTGGCTTGGGGAACCATATGGGATGCCGGGGAGAGGGGGTGTCTAACTGCAATCTGTCCTAGGCTAGCGCAGGAGAGGCAGACACCTTACCACTTGCACCACTGCTCCGGCCCCTCCCTCCCCCTTTTTTCTTTTTGATCCACACTCAGCGATGCTTAGGTGTTACTCCTGGCTCTGCATTCGGAAACTCCTGTTAGGCTCAGGGATCCATATGGGATGCCAAGGATTGAACCCAGATTGGTTGCATGCAAGGCAAATGGCCAACTTGTTGGCTATCGCTCTGCCCTCCTTTTTAAAATAATTTCACTCCCTCTTTTTCAGAAAAAAATGTATTATGATCAACTATATGATACATATTTTTTTGTTTGTTGTTGGGAGGGGGTCACACCTGGCAGCGCTCAGGGGTTACTCCTGGCTCTAAGCTCAGAAATCACTCCTGGCAGACTCTGGGAACCATATGGGATGAAGGGATTCGAACCACCATCCTTCTGCATGCAAGGCAAATGCCCTACCTCCATGCTATCTCTCTGGCCCCATGATACATGGCCTTTAATAGTGGTTTTTATTAAAAAATTAAAGGTCACTATGTTGGAGATGGAGTGATAGTCCAGCAGATAGGGTGCTTGCTTTGCACACAGCCAACCTGGGTTTGGTCCCTAGTAATAACATCGCTTCCCCCAGTCCTGCCAGGAGTGAACCTTGAGTTCAAACCCAAGAGCCCTGAGCACTGCTGGGTTTGGACTCAAACAAAACAAAAACCAAAATGGCCATTGTTTTAGTAGTTCTTGTCATTCTTATATCACCTGCCACTTAAGTTGAACTGTTGGCTTGGGAATGTACTTAGCAACAGAGCCTGGTATGTGTGATGCCTTAGGTTCAAGAAAAGGCAATATAATTGCACTGAGGTGAAATATGCTATAGATATAATAGCTTCAACTTGGGATTCTGCTATTTAAACTGAAATGAATAGATTTTTTTTTTTTTTTTTGGTTTTTGGGTCACACCTGGCAGTGCTCAGGGGCCACTCCTGGCTCCATGCTCAGAAATTGCTCAATTGCTCCTGGCAGGCATGGGGGACCATATGGGGCACCGGGATTCGAACCGATGACCTTTTGCATGAAAGGCAAAGCCTTACCTCCATGCTATCTCCTGGGCCCAGAAATGAATAGATTTTTTTTTTAAAAAAGTATCTTCAACAAAAGAGAAGTTCAAGCTACTAAAAACAACCAAAGTCCACTTGAAGTGCTTTTCTGTACTCCCTTTTACTCCCTAAACAAAATAATCAACTAACAGTAAAAATGAATTTGTGAGCTGTAACATTCTTCACAGCTTGAAGTGGAAAGCCTAATTTGTGGTGACTAAATGTGATGTTTCCAGAAAAGGCACAGACTATGCCTGCCTCAAGTGGTAGGAGCACTCTCTCTTTGTACTCTTCTCTGAATATAATAGAGAATAAGTAAGACTCAGATGAAGAGTCAAAACCATATGATGTGGTTTGTTTCTTGTAGTTACAATAGAGTTTAGTGGTTGCTTCCCAAAGTATATCACCTCTTTGGAATCATCCATGTTTGCACTCGTGAGTCTCACCCAGGAAGCCAGAATAGTGACATAGCTTAAAGTCACACACTCAGTCACTTGCACATGGCTGCTGTATAACTGGGCCTGGTGTTTAAAGGTGCATTAAATTGGAATCATAGCATCTTTGCAAGAAGAAATCCTGAACGATACTTCTGGAAGCTGTATTCACAACTAGAAAAAAATGACACAAAGTTTAGGGAATGTTTAGGTCTCAAATTGCTTCCTTTGTTTCTTTCTTTCCTGAAGAACTAGTTTTAAAAACAACTTTTTGTTGTTGTGGGTGGTAAATAGTAGGTGTTTATTCGAAATGAAAAAAAGTACCTGGACTATTGCATTTAATCATGTATTGTAATTGTGTTACTCTACCTTTTTTTTCATCAGAGACAAATATACAATGAACATTCAGTTATCACAGTTGCACACTATAGTAATTCTCAGGCCTGTTACATTACCACCAAAGGACAGTTATGGGATTCTGCAATATAGTACAAAAGTCCACAATCAATTCAGTCTTAGCCAGTATCTTCAATTTACTTCTGTTGCTGTACAAATAATTGGCCATTACTAGGGCTTACAAGTTAATAACAGGACAAAAAAATATACATCGCACTGACACAAAAAGTCAGCTGTGTTAATAGTCATGCAACAAGTAACCAAACTTGCTGAAATTAAAAATACTTTCTAGAAACAGTTTAAACAGCATAAATATTTTATACACTTCATTTACCAAAACAAAATGTATTTAAATGATACAAAGCAAAAATAAGTTTCTACCAACTTTATACATAAGAAAGTGCAAAATAACTTATCTAGAGTGTTTTGCTATTTTCCAGGCAGATGGCTGCTATGGGCAGCTATTCTTTTATTCAAAAGCATGACATTACAGTTGCATGACACAGAATGTTAGAATACCCGAATGAATAAATGGATAAATGGACATGAATGGATGAATGGGTGGGTGGGTGGCTGGTTGGTTGCATGAACATATGAACTAAAAGATCAGGCAGAAGCCCTGTGAGGTACTCTCAAAGAACACAGACCACACAAAGGTGGATGCACATGTTGAAGATGTGTTGGTAGACATGTTGGAACACAGACATCCAGAGAAACAATTAGTACATGTATGTGAGTACATGTAGGTATGAGTGATCCATGACTTCTGCTTAGAAGCAAAAATAAAAGGAACCCCACCAAACAAAAACAGTTGCCCACAGCACCAGCTGCCAGAGGAAATACTATTAGGAAAGTTTTGGTTTCCATCTTCTAGTTACGGAAGCTGTGTTGGAAAGTTTAAGTGTTCATCCCATATAACTTCATATTACACAGAGGAATAACCTTGAAATCACTACATACACACATTCATATTCAAGTCTTTAAAGAAAACCTCTGCCATTGGATTTGGGGTAAACATGGTTTGAGAATAAAAAGAGGACACTTCTTTTAAAAAGTGTAGAATAACACTGCTACAACTCCTCTACAGGGGCAGAGCCCATGATTACATGATAGCACAATTTCCGCAAATGGGGTAACATCTGGCATTATTTCTCAGAATTGATTTAAAATGGTGTATGTGGGGGGAGGGGTCTGGGGAGGAGTAAGACACAGAAAGGAAACCAGAACACAACTTTTCTTCAAGTTCAAGCATTAATGCCAACAATCCTTTAGTTAACAAGTATATCTAAACCTTTCAAAATGGAAGTGTTTGAATCAATTTTGATATGTAATCATAAATAGACTGTAGGCTCACACCTAGGTAAATAAAGGTTTAAATTTAGTAAGCATAAGGCACTAAAACAGCCTTTAAAGTTTTCTCTTGGAGACCTAGTTATCAGGAAGAACAAGTTTGTCCTGAAGCTGGTTTCAGCCCATTAGGTACGAGATTACTGCTGTACCAATGCCTAGTAGTTTCGAATGCGTGTGCATATATGTGCATTTTAGTGCATAAGTGTGCCTGTCACCAGGACCTAGAGATGAAGGGTTGGGAAAAGCAAACCCACTGTTTTTAGTGTGATCCCTTCACAGTGGTGCGAGGTCTGTCTTCCTTCTCGGGCCATAAAGGAGTCTATGTGTTTCAAATCACAGGGCTTTTAGAATCTTATTACTAAATATCTGAAAATGTTAAAATCTAGATTAATTGTTTCATTTGATTTATATATATATGTATATATATGTACATAACACACATTTTAAAAAAATTCCACCCCCAGAGCCTGTCTTCTGTAAACGAAACCTCTCTCTGCCCCCACCAGTTTTAGTCTCTCTGGATTTGTGTGTTCTGTATCCAACTCGTAGAACAAATTAAATAACTAAATATTAAAATACTGTAATTATATTCATAGCAAAAACAAAAAAATAGACATTGATACAGTATAAATTTCACTGTTTTCAGGTAGATGGCATTAAGTGGTAAAGGTTGATATTTTTTTTTAAGCAGTTCTGACATGATCCAGTTTACAACAAGGTCTATAAGTTAGTTCTGTACACTTTTTCTTTTTTTTTTTATTTCACCCTTTTTTGGAAAATAAGCTATAGTAGAACATTAGTGTCAACACGGACACATACTTCTTATGTTGTTCTATGCGAGAGAAGCTATTTGGGTTACATGCAAAATGTTTCCAGTAGCTGAGGCAGGGCTGCCATCGTCTCTCCACTGCTCTGCAATGCTAAGATGGTCAGCTAAGACCAAACAACAGTCCATATGGTACAGGGGCCAGTGACAGAAGAACAACTCTGAGGTGGTTCGCTGCCAGGTGCAAAATGCCCAAACATCTCCAGGTGATCTTATAGCTGAATGCTCATTCTCCCACATTGTTTCCTAAAGAAGGTCCAAAGGATTTTGGTTATTAGCCTAGCTTACATGTAGATACTGTGAGCAATTTGAGAGAAAGGACATCGGGTATACAGCCTGGGTTGGGAAAGAGGGGTGGAAAAAAGACCACAGATAATGTCTCTGAAGATTTAAAAAAACATATTTATAATTAGTCGGTGAGAGGTGTCAGACAAACCAAACCAAGTTCACTGAGTTAGTGGTTTTCTTTGAAGTCTCATGTTACAAGCAGTTAAGTCCTTATTTAGAAAAAAAAAAAAGGCTTTTATACCTATTTACAATATACACAGTTACTTGCAAAGGAGTCAGATTTACAGCCATTTTCTAAAAGCCTTTTTTTGTGGGTGTTGTTGGTTTTTCCAAATAAGAATGAAGAACTCTACAAAAATGAGACGCAAGGAAGGAGAGTTTAAAGTGAAGATTTGCTCTTGGAGAGTTACTGTCAACAGGGAGAAGTGGATATTGACAATGTTGTTCGAGGAACCACCTCAGATTTGTCTTGTGCTGTTCACCTGATAGCATCTGCCCATCACTGCGCACCACAGCGCTTTCAGAATGATCCCTTCAAGAACGCTACCCTTCACATATGCGGTGTGAAGAGATGTGTAAACGGAGACTGTTGGATGCCTTCCAAGCTGCAAAGCTTGGGACGGGGACTTGGGATAGGGGCTACAGGCCGTGGTCTCCAACCAGCGTGGTCGAATCAACAATTTCGAGGCCCTTCTTCAGTCCCCCTCTCGTGTTGTAAGTTGTAGTAACAGTTCTGACAAACACGTACAGGAGAGGAGATTTTCAAGCGTTTAATTTCTGATTGGAATCGACTGCACCTGAGAAAAGGTAAAAGCCAAGTCAGTAGGGTCCTTCCGTGTCTGGGAATTTCACCATGAAACACTCATTGGACAACTGATTGGCAGGCTTGAGGGACTGGCTTGGGAGGCCTAAGGAACTGGTTGTTTGACAAACTTAAGGACCTGTTTGCCTTGCAGTTAACTAAAGAAAGTGGTTTCAATCTATAAGTAAAAGTAATATTAAACCAAGGAGGGTCAGAGTGATAGGTAGTACAGTGGGAAGGTACATGCCTTGCATGCAGTCAACTGAGTTCCATCCCTGGCACCATATATGGTCCCCTGAGCCCACCAGGAGTGATTCCTGAGTCCAGAGTCCTACACACTACTGGGTGTGGTCCCCAAACAAAAAAGAAACTAAAATTAAACCAAGGAAGCCTTTCATCTCACTGAAGAGAATGAAAATAAAAGTTTTCATCACTCCCCACAGAGTGAAGTGAAGGAGTCTGAACTCTCTTTGCAAAGCCAGTTCTCAAGTTACATCAATTTGGCAGGTAGACCAATATTTTCACTTGGATCTTCACTATTTTCTTTTGGCAGAAGAAAACTTACTGTCCATTTTGTTATTATTTAAAAAAATTATTATTGGGTCAGGGAGATAGTTCAAGGGTTGAGGACTTTCTTTGCATGTTGTTAACCCTAACATTATATATGGTCTCCTGAGCACTGCCTAGGATCACTCCTGAGCAGACAGTCAGGGAGTAGGCCCTGAGTAATGCAGAATAAGGCTCAAACTATAAGGCCAACCTCCTTTTCCCTCCACAACCCCCACCAAATAAAACCAAACCAAAAAAAAAATACCAAAAAACCCCAACAACACATGCTTCTTTATTTTTGCAGAGCAGGGAATGGAATCCAGTGTCTTCTTCATGAAAGGCATGTACTCATCCATGGAGCCCAGTTCCAGAAATTACTGCCCCTCTGAAAGATGCCTGAGTAGGCATCAAATTTCTCTGTTTGATGCACACCCGAATCTTTCCTTTAACAGGCTTTTGTGTTCGGTCCAAATGTTCCTTTTTCGGTTTATTGATAAACTTTCTTTGAATAGACTATACTTAGGAGATATTCACATTTTTTTTTTTAAAAGCTATCTCACCTCTGAAAGAAAGTGGTGTGTGAAATCGGATATAGAACTCAAGCCAATTAAGGCTGACTTAGTCTTTCATAAGACTGAATGGAGAAGTACATTTCTCCTGTCAATTCACTGGGGAAAATACCCAGCAGCACCACAACAGTAAGGGGTTGATTTTTACTTATTATTTTTGGGGAGATTTTCGGCTGTACCTAGTGATGTCCAGTGATGTTCCTGGGTCTGCACTCAGAAATCATTTCTGGTGATCTTTGGAGACTATATGGGGTGCCAAAGATCAAACCTGGGTCTGGTATAAGCAAGGCAAACACCCTACCTGCCGTCTATCACTCCCAAGAGTAAGGGGGTTTGTTTAAATGGCTGTTCCTGACTTTGAGGTCATCCTCAGGCTACTCACCTGTTTCTTAACAACTGAAGATCACAAATACCTTGTATGGAGATTCCTTCTATTTTAGGCAATCCCTACTGGACAGATTTTTTTAAAGGAGGTTTCCACTGAACATTTTATACAATGAATAATTAAAAAACTACTTCTAAATATGTTTTGAAATTAAATAGTCAAAGGGTACATAGGAGAATTCTGAAGATTTGAAATTATTAGATCACTCCCTAGCTTTTCTTTCATTTTTTTTTTTTTTTTTTTTTTTTTGGTTTTTGGGTCACACCCGGTGACGCTCAGGGGTTACTCCTGGCTATTTGCTCTGAAGTCGCTCCTGGCAGGCACTGGGGGCCATATGGGGAACCGGTGGATCGAACCGTGTTCCGTCCCACCGCGTTCCATCCCAGGTTAGCACTGGCACCTTATCTCCAGCGCCACCGCCCGGCCCCCATTCCCTAGCTTTTCTAAAGAATAGTACTCTCAATGCACCAAGCCCACAGACAATCCTATGCCAATCTCACAAGAGTTCCTATGAAGAATAGCTGGTAACAGCCTTCTGGCTGAGTCTTGAACTAAATTTCCTGAGAGAGAAGATTTAAGATGGAAATCTGGAAAGAACGGCTACTTGCAAAATTACCTTTTATTGAACACTTGCACTACAAGATTCTGTACTGGTTTTTAAAGAACTCATCTATTTCGTGCCATTTTAATTCTCTCAGAGCCTCTGCAAGGAGAACTGTGAGGGTCCACAGTCACAGATGAAGGAACAAAGGCTTAGAAAGATTTAATCTGCCTGTGATAACCCACTGGCAGCAGTTAGTGAATAAGCATTTGGTTGGTATAACCAGGGGTCCTCAAACTTTTTAAACAGGGGGTCAGTTCACTGTCCCTCAGATCGTTGGAGGCCGGACTATAGTAAAAACAAAAACTACAGACAAGTTCCTATGCACACTGCATATATCTTATTTTGAAGTGAAGAAACAAAATGGGAACAAATACAGTATGTGGCCGGTGGGCCGTAGTTTGAGGACCACTGGTATAAACCCTTATGGGTACACCTCTGCAACTCATAGACATTGAAGCCTGATTCAGTGATCTGGAACAAGTGTGGTTGCTGAGAAAGCATCTCCATAACAAGGCATTTATTTTGGGTAAGATCAGGTATTTATTTGTTTTGGTTTTAGGGCCATAGCTGGTGGTATGTAGGGCTTACTTCTGGCTGCTTCTTTTATAATCAAGTACACTAATGCTTGCATGCACCAGTGGTGACCCACACTTGGATATAGGTTGATTAATACAAAGTGCAGAGTTGGCACCATGGTGCTAAGAATTATAGAATACTGGCCTGGCACAGAAAGTGGGAAATGTGCAATCTTACAGCCTGGGTGCAGAGGAGGAGCTGATAGGACACATGGATTATCAGATGGGAGGACAAAGAAATTCTTGGTCCAGGACCAATAAATGTCAGTGGACTAAAGAACTTAAATGTGAAACAAAACTTTTTGAATTTTTTAAAAGGAAATAAACAAGGTTGTCCTCAGGATCTTAGGACAAGGAATGATTTTTAGATATTTTTTAAAAATATTTTAAGATATAACAAAGCAAGAAAAATACAGTGTTAAATGTAGTACAATAGCCAGAATTTAGAAACAACCCAGATGCCCTTCAACAGAAGAGTGGCTAAAGAAACTGTGGTACATATACACAATGGAATAATATGCAGTCGTCAGGAAAAATGAAGTCATGAAAATTTCCTATTCATGGATGGACATGAAAACTATTATGCTAATAAAATAAATCAGAGGAAGAGAGGCTGACACAAAATAGTCTCACTTATCTATGGGATTTAGAAAAATAAATATTTTAATAATACTCAGAGACAATAGAGATGAATGCTGGAAGGACCAGCTCACAATATGAAGCTTACCACAAAGAGTGGTGAGTTTATCTTCCTGGGACCAATAAGTAAGACCCTAGTTTAGGCTGCAGACTAGGATTTGTACAAAAACCAAGATCTCTAATTCCAGAGGTCTGATTTTGACAACCATGATTAACAAAACTTCTGTAACTATAAGGGAAGACTCTATACTAGGCTTCATTCCAGGACCTATGCAAAAACCAGTTATCACTAATTACAGAAGACTGACTACAACAACCATGATAAAACAGAACTTCCACAACCATAAAGAAAGACTCTATCCTAGCTTTGTCCTAGGATCTGTGCAATACCAAGAACTCTAGTTACAGAGGCCTGATTTTTATCATCCACAACTGAGCAGAATGTTTCCTGGCACCATAAAAAGACCTTCAGGTTCCATAATGAGCAATTCCAGAGCCTGTAGTTGTTACCATGATAGTATGCTTCAGGAGTGGAGAAACCTGGACTTTCTTAGGCCAAGCCTGGAATTTCTTAGAATTCCCTTTCTAATATCCTGATGCTTACTGTGCCTAGGCAAAAAACAAACAAACAAAAAAATCCAACAAAAAACGCCAAAACCTTGCCACACTAGCCCTCCACCAGTTTTGCTTCTTTCTCTTTCCTTTTCATTTTTTATTATTGTTGTATTTCTCTTGTTGCTGTTGTGTTTTTTGCCGTCGCTGGGTTTTTTTTTTCTTGTTTGTTTTTGTTTTGTTTTCCCCAACAGAACCACAGAACTTGAATCATTTTGTTATGCCCCATGGGGGGAAAAAGTGGGTGATACCAGGAGCAAACAGTCGCTTGAAATTTGAGTGGAAATAAAAAATGATCAGACTTAAGCACCAAACCTAAAGTTAATGACAACAAAATCAAGACTCCCAATCTACAACAAACTACACACAAAGGGGACCTGTTACATTAACAGTCTCGGGGCAAAGAGGGAGGTATTGAATACATCCTGGGAACACGGGTGAGGGAGGACAACACTGGTGATGGGAATTGCCCTAATTCACTGTCATTATGTACCTTAAATATAATGTGAAAAACTTGTAATTCACATTGGTCACAATAAAAATTATAAAAAAAAGATTTTAACATATAACAAAGGAAGAAAAAAGTGTTAAATGTAGTACATTAAATACTGTTTATAAGAAACACTTGTAAACACAAACCATATACTGGAAGGAAGTTTTTGCAAGATATAAGACAAAATGACCAGCATCCAGAATACTCAAAGAACTCCTTTAGCACATGCATAGACAAAAGCATAGACTTTGCTTTCTGGAACTCCAAGCACCACATGGCCCCTGAACACCACTGATGTGAACCAAAACAAAAGAAAACAACAACAACAACAAAAAGAACTCAGGAAAAAAATACTTAAAACCTCAAGTTAAAAAAAAAAGTGAAACAAAAGGGTAAAGTTACCCAAGAAGAAACTCAATCAACTAACAAGCAGATGAAATGATGTTTAAAACTTCACAGCACTTCAAGTTTAAACAATAAAGTACAGTTGGTTATCAGATTGGCAATAACAAGCATGAATAAAACTTGCACACATCCTGTAGGAGGTGGCATGAATAACAAATGCTATCGTTTTGGAAAGTGACTCGGCAACATCTAGCTAAGCTCAAGTTTTCATTTATGATTGATCTATTCAATTTTATGGTGTCTTCA
>PVKC010019635.1:0-18999 GCA_004027635.1 Crocidura indochinensis
TGCGCTCAGAAGTCGCTCCTGGCTTGGGGGACCATATGGGATCGAACCGCGGTCCATCCCAGGCTAGTGCAGGCCACTGCCCGGATTCCTCAACAGATGAATGGCTAAAGAAATAGTAATACAATGGAACATTATGCAGCTGTCAGGAGAGATGAAGTCATGAAATTTTCTTATACATGGATGTAGATGGAATCTATTATGCTGAGTGAAATAAGTCAGAGGGAGAGAAATAGAAGCAGAATAGTCTCACTCATCTATGTGTTTTAAAAATAGTAAAGACATTTTGTAATAATCCCAGAGACAAAAGAGTGAAGGGATGGAAGGAATGGCCCACAATGTGAAACTCACCACGAAGAGTGGTGAATGCTGTTAGAGAAATAACTACACTAACAACTAGTATGGCCAAATTAATGAATGAGAGAAGTAGAATTTCTGTCTTGAATACAGATGGGTGGGGGAAGAGGGATATCAGGGGTATTGGTGTTGCACTGGTGAAGGGGAGTGTTCTGTTTGTGACTGAAACCCAACTATAATCATGATTGTAATTATGGTGCTTAAATAAATATTTTATAATAAAAAGAATAATGTATGTTTATATGTATTAACATATATCTTTCAGTATAAATTCTAATTGACTGCTAAATCCAAACACAACCTCTAGATATGGTAAATGCTCAATAAATATTTGTTAACTATACAGAAAAAAAAGAATTTGAGATGAAAGAGGAAACTGAAGTCAGGGGCCAGGAGATGTTTAGAAATTTGGTTCTTATTTCAAAGAACCAAAGGACCTTTTAATAGCTTTAGTGTTGGTATGTGTGCTGGTGGGGATGAAGAAAGAGGGAGTAGAAAAGCAGAAAGACAGAGACATAAAGGGAGGGAAAGTTAATAAGAGATCAAAAGAAGTGAACAGGTACAAGAATAGTACAGTGGTCTAGACAACAGCTGGTATTGGCTGAAACTAGAGTGGAGGGACAGAGATGTGGATGGGTCCATTAATATTTTAGATTTTAAATCACCTGGAATTGGCAATGAGTTGAATGAGAAAGATAGTAAAAGTTCATTACTCTTGGGTTTCTAGCCTGAGAAACCAAATGAATGGGTTGAGTGTCATTGATGGTGTGGAGGAAGAACAGATTTGGGGGAGGTACTCATGTTGGGTCTGATGAATCTTAGAAATATGGAACTGGTAGGACAAAGAGATAGATTTGCTGGTGGCCTCAAATTTCTGAATCTACATATGGTCCCTAAGCACTTTCAGGAGTTATGAGTGAGAGGAGAGCTAGGAGAAAGCTATGAGCATCACTAATTATGACCCTAAAATACACAATGAAACAAACAAAAGACCCCAGAAACATAACCCTTTTAATTTAGAACATTGCATGAGTGAAACTATCACTGACAGTTCTATAAATCACAGTGACTAAAATAAAATTAAAAAAATAAAGTGACTAGGTAGAGGGGAGAAGGTAAGAGGGAAACAGGGGACACTGGTGGCAGAAAATGTGCACTGGTGAAGGAACATTGTATGACTAAAACTCAATGATGAACAACTTTAGAACTGTGAAAACCATCTTGTAAACCATAGTGTTTGAATAAAGTAATTTTTAGAAACCTAAAATAAAGTAACTGTAGATACTAGTTTAAGTTCTCCATGTTCTTTGTTCTATGATTGAGAACTACTTCAAAACGCTATTTCATTTGATTCCATAGTATGTCGTTGGGAAGAGAAAGTATTTTCATCTTTACTTTTAGATAAGGACATTGAGGCTCAGAATGTTTCTGCTGCATGCCCAAGGTCACACAGACAGAAATTTGTGGAGTTTGAGTCTACTAATTCGTTTCCTCTTTCCATGGGCTGTTTCTGTTCTTCCACATTACTTTTGCAGGAAGGCAGGCCAGAAGTGCTGAGTCCTAGGCATTGTGGTAAAGTGCTAGAAGAAGGTATTTTGGCAACTGGGGGCTTCTGCTGGCATGACCCTTGTGTGCAAGTGAAATTGAAGCCACAGTCCTAAGTACTAGTGACAGAACTGATAGTGTCACATGCTCCTGTGTGTTGTCAAGGGACAGGGTGAAATATTGCTTTCAAGATTCAAAATTCAAGAGGATTAGCATGTGACACTGACTCATTTATTTTTCACAATAGATGTGTTGCAGTAGAATTGGGTATCATGACCCCCATTTTATTGAAAAAATAAATGGAGAATACTTAATCTAAACTCTAGCTCCTTAGACTATGGGCCATGACCCCTTATGGATTTCGTTAACTGAATATGGGGTTGTGAAAATTTTGGCAACAACAAAAGATTTCTTAACATTTAATAACCAAAATTTAATTTAAAGCTACTATGTCATGAATCAGGTGATCCTGGAAGCTCCTTCCACTGTTGCATCCTTGGGTAAAAGGGGTCACGAGTGGAAAAATTTACAACACCCAGCTCTAAGGTGAAATGAGCTAGAAAGTCCCAAGTGTTGGGACTGAAACTTGGAATGATCTGGTGGTAAGTCTGTGCTCCTCAAATGAAGTCTCACAACTCTTCAGCATTAGTGGCTACAGCAGACGGCCTTGAAGGGCTCTTTTGATTCTTCCATTTAGTGATGTAAATCACAAAAGCAGAGTTAGAGGAAAAAATAGCATCAGGCATGATCCAAATATGGATGGTCTATTGCTTTGTTATTGAATACCAAGGCCATCTTTGCAGTTTTGTAGAATACGAACACCCATTTTTATTCTATCCTATACAAAAATCAACCTCCAAATAAAGTGAGAAAGCCATTCTTATGAAGTCCTCTTAAGGAATAATTGCTCTATTCTGCACTCCTTTGTAACCATCAGATTTGTGCTGAGAAGGTAGATAGGATTTACTTGGAAAGATTTAGAAATGAAAAAGATTTAGAAGTGGCTTAAGGAACTAGATGTAGGACAGGTGTGGGGCACCTTGGAGTGGAGAGACATTTTTCTGTCCTCCTTTGTTCTTTCTACTGACCCGAGCAGTTCCCTGTTCTATTAAGAATATGCACAGAATCCTTGGACAAAAAAATTTCTTTGTGGTCATTCATCAGGTTTATCTAGATGTTTGGGCATGAGTGATAGCACAGTGTAGGGCATTTGCCTTATGCGTGGCTGACCCAGGATGGACCTGGGTTTGATCCCTGTGTCCCACATGGTCCCCTAAGCCTGGAGCAATTTCTGAGCGAATAGCCAGAAGTAACCCCTAGGCGCCACCAGGTGTGACTCAAAAAGAATTGCCTGGATGCAGGTGTGGAATTACCAATATACTAACATTGGATGGCATCATTCCAGACCAACAGATTCAATTAATTTTGGCATGAGAGATAGATGTCTTGCTTGACTGAGAACTACACCTCAGGTTATAGTGTTTGTGACCCAAAACTATTTTGAGATTTGGAGGAAGTGCTAATTTAGGAGACAGGTATAAAAAGGAGAAGTTATTGAAGGTCAGAGAGGTCAAATTTCACAGGGATTTCAGAATGACTGGGATGAAGCACAAAGGTGAAAGCAGGTCATTGATGTCTCAAGATTCAAAGTGAGAGAGAGAAAGAGCAAGAGAGAGGAGAGAGAGAAACAGAGAGGCGCACACACAGACATGCAGAGAGAGAGAGAGAAAGAGAGGGGGGCTGGGAGTCAGGGAGTTATTTTTCTCTATCAAATATGTAGGTGTAATGGGAAGAGTGCTAGTAGTTAAATCATGTTGTGGGCAAAGATGCATTCCTTTTTTTGGGGGGCATAAATCATAGTGAATTTACTTGGAAAGTTAAAGAAAGGAAAGAGAGCATGTGCTCCAATGAGAGCACATCTTCTCCAGAATAAAAAAATATCCAGTGCACATTAAAAACAGGGATGTGCTAACCATTTCCCAAAATGAGGAATATGCTCTGTCTACTTCTCAGGCAGATGTAGGCTGAGGACACCAGAGGTATAAGAAAAAAAAACACATTTCAGGCACAGATGGGGGCAAATGCTCAAGTTAGTTCTGCCAAGTTGGGTTATGTACATTTTCTCTAAATTGCCCATCCACTCCATCCCTGCCTTGCACTGTCAGGGTGTTGTCAAAGGAGAAAGTTTGGTTTTATTGACTGTCTTCTTTTAAGTTTCTTTATTCCTAAGATGGAGTCTCTCCTCCTAGGGGATCTAGCCATGATCTGAATCTGGAATTCTACATCTCATGGGTTCTGGGTTACTCAGAGGGGTCATAAAAGAGGCATTTATTTTGTTTATTTTTGTGCCACACTCAGAGCTTGCTCTGACTCTGTGCTCAAGAGTCTTTCCCGGTGATGCTAAAGGAACAATATTGTGATTTTGGGAATAGAATCAGGGTTGGTTACATGCAGGAAAGTGCCTTAACCACTGTGCTATCTCTACTATCCCTGAAGGAACTAATTTCTATTAAACTGCCATGGGAACAGGCTCATGTTCTGAAACCAAGCACCAGCCTCAAGATAGAGAGGTTAAAGCCACAGGGAGTTATTCTTCCATCTTTTAGGTCCAGGCCTGATTTTTATTTTGTCACTTTCCTCACATCTCTGTGCTCACAGTTTCAAAGGGCTGTGTGGTACCAGGAAGTGTTGTGAATTCCTCTTCTCTTTGCCTGCATGGGCCACCACCTCCCTCCATCTGTCTTCCCCATCTGTCTATCTACCCCTGAGTCTTTCCTGGTCAGCAGTTAACCTGGCATGTGATGGGGAGATGCTAGTCCAGTCAGTCTCAGCCCACACGATGGTTCAGATTCATGGTCAAGCTGAGGAAGACAATGTTACTTCCTTGTTCCCAATTCCAGTTTTTTGGTGATTTCCTTTTCAGCTGTTGATAGCTAATTTTGTCCAACACTCTATCTGTGCTCACTGGAGCATATGGTGTCATGACTAAACTCTGTATCACAAAATGAGGGGGAAGGCTTCTCAGGATGACTTTTTCATAAAAAAGGGAGTTTCAAATGTGGGGGGGCAGCCACCTCCATTCCCTGTCTGTCTGACTGTCTGTCTGTCAGTGCTTGGGTCTGTCCCGAGCAGAGGGTTGGATGTGCAAAGAGCTCTGGGCTGGACAAATCAAATTTCTTGGTCCTTTGGAGTCTATGTAACCCAAAGCAGCACTTTCTGTCTCTGGGTCCGGGGACTTCCTGTGATTTCCCAAGAGGACACTTACCTCTACTCTGGAGGCTGACCCCCATTTCTTGCCTTTCCTGCGTTCTTCTCTCCTGTTGCCCTCCTTCCCAGCAGTCCTAGCATCATGCTCAGTTGTGCCCCAGCAACGTTTTGGGATTCACCAAGACCAATGTGGCTGGTGACAAGCCATTGAAGAAAGGACAGGCAAGGCTTCTTGGGGATCTCAGTAGGCTAACTATGCTGAAGGGCCCCTTTCAGGAGGGAAACCCACATGCCAGGGACTGGCCCTGGATTCTTTCTGTGGTCAAGCTAAGACCTGGCAGAATTAGACATTCAGTTTCAAGACTTCCACTCTTGACACAAAATGTTGGATGGTGCTTGCCTGAGAGCACAGTCCTGAGGACAAGGCCCAGCAGAGAGGAAGATGGGTAGAGGCCGCTCCTCCACCAGTTGGTGTTGGGAAAAGAACGTCACATCTACCAGTCATGCTAGGACTGCAGGAAGCCTGGTGGCCCAGAGCATCACTGAAGTGGGTGTTAGGTTCTGAAAAAGCCTAAACTGAATGACCTGAAACTAATGACCTCCTTCAAATACTGCTCTGAGCCTGTTTCTGTCTCTGGTCTTTCTCCCAATCACACTGACAAGTTTATTTTCCTTGACTTTTATTAAAATATCATTTACAAAGTTATTCATAGTTGATCTTTAGACATACAAAGTTCTAGCACCAGTATATTAATTTCTCTCTACCAGTGTCCTGATGTTCCCACTCACTCCTTTACCTGCCTCCTGGATAGGCACATTTTTAAGTTTGGTTTTTGTAATTTAGATTGCATCCTTTTTGTGCTGTTGGTTCTGTGGTTTGGATATATAGATATACCACTCTTGTCAGAACCAATGAACCCAAAGTTCTTGACCCCTGTCTTCTCTTACCTCCCTTGGCCTCTTCTTATTTCCCTTCTCAATTGTTTTCCTGCTTAGCCCTTCTCCTTCAAGTACTCAGGGTCAAGAGTGAGCTAGCTATTCCCTCATTAATGTTTTGTGTTTTCTACTTCAGTTATTCTATATACCACATATAAGTGAGCTCATCCTGGGTTTGTCATTCTGGCTTATTTCAATGGACATATCTTCCAATTCCATCCAAGTTGCAGAAAATTGCATTATTTTATCATGCCTTGTAGCTGCATAGTATTGCATTGTTTATAGATATCATATCTCTATTATTATAAGAGATAATATCTTCATAATTACTAATTTATCATTGGGCATTAACATTGGTTTCTTATCTTTGCTATTATAATAAATGTCTCAATGAATAATCGTGTGTATAGTCATTTTGAATGAATGTTTTTGTGTCCTGGGGGTAAATACCCATAAATAGAATTGTTGCATCATGTGACAACTCGATTCTTACTTTATTGTGAAATCTCCATACCGTTTTCCATTGAAGTTGAATCAGACAACATTTTCACCAACAGTAGATATGAATTCCCTTTTCTCTACAACCCTTCTGTTCCAAGGTTGTTTTTTATGTTTATACAGTTTAGTCCTTCAAAATTTTTTAATAATATCTTTATTTAGCACCATGATTACAAACACGCTTTTAGTTGGATATCATCTATAAAAAAACTACCCTCCTTCACCAGTGCAACCTTCCCATGACAAATATTCTCCATCTTTATCCTCCCCCCCCCCACCTGCTTGTATTTGAGACAGGTATTATATTTCTATGACTCACTACCATTGTCATATAGCTGTTAGTGTAGGTATTTCTCTAGCTGAACTCACCACTTTTGTGGTAAGCTTCATATCATGGACCGGTCTTTCCAGCCCTCATCACTATTGTCTCTGGGTATTATTATAATAATGTCTTATTTTTCTTAAATTTCACAGATGAGTGAGATTATTTTGTGTCTATCTCTCTTCCTCTGATTTACTTCACTCAGCATAATAGTTTTCATGTCCATTAATGTATAGAAAAATTTCATAACTTCATTTTCCTGATGGCTGCATAGTATTTATTCCATTGTGAATACCATCGTATCTTTAGCCACTCATCTGTTGTCTGGCTTCTGAGTTGTTTCCAGATTCTGGCTATTGTAAATAGCACTGCAATAAATATCAGTGTTCAAAAGGCATTTTTGTATTGTGCTTTTGTGTTCCTAGGGCACATCCCTAGGAGTGGTATAGCTGGATCATATGGGAGCTCAGTCCAGTTTTTTGAGAAATCTCCATATTGTTTTCCATAAAGTCTAGACTAGATGGCATTTCTATCAGCAGTGAATAAGACTTCTTTCCTCCTCGCATCCCTGCCAGCACTGATTGTTTTCATTCTTTGTACTGTGTGCCAGTCTCCATGGTGTGAGATGGTACCTCATTGTTGTTTTGATTTGTATCTTCCTGATGATTAGTGATGTGGAGCATTTTTTTCATGTGCTTATTAGTCATTTGTAGTTCTTCTTTGAGAAATTGTTCATTTCTTCTCCCCATATTTTGATGGAGTTAGATGTTTTTTTCTTGTTAAGTCCGTCAGAACCTTGTATATCTTAGATATTAGCCCTTTGTCTGACGGGCATTGGGTGTATAGTTTCTCCCATTCTGTGGGTGACCTTTGTATCCTCGGCACTATTTCCTTTGAGGTGCAGAAGCTTCTCAGCTAATATAGTCCCATTTGTTTATCTCTGCTTCCACTTGTTTGGACAGTGATGTCTCTTCCTTGAAGATGCCTTTAGTCTCAATGTCATGGAGTGTTTTACTTAGATGTTATTCTCTATACCTTATGTTGTGGGTCTGATATCAAGGTCTTTACTCCATTTGGATCTGACCTTTGTACATGGTGTTAGAAAGTCCAAGTTCACTTTTTTTGCATGCAATTGACCAGTTGTCCCAGCACCACTTGTTGAAGAGGCCTTCTTTGCTTCATTTAAAATTTTTTTCTCCCTTTGGAGTTGCTCAGGAGTTACTGCTGGCTCTGCACTCAGAAGTTATTTCTGGCAGGCTTGAGGGGCCATATAAGATGCTGAGGATTGAACCTGGGTCAGCCGCATGCAAGGCAAATGCACTACCTACCCACTTGCTACCACTCTAGCCCCAGATGATGAGCATTTTTGGTGCCTATTGGCTATCTTGCTATCTTTTTATGAATATAAAAGGTTATTAATCATATATAATAATTATTATCATAGCTTATATTATTATATTATATACTCTATTAAAATTTATTTTGATTTCTTTAGAATTTCTTTTTTTGAGATCTCAGCAAATCTAATACCTTTTCATTTTTATTTATTTGCATTTTTAATAATTTATCTTTTTGAATCACATTTAAGATATACAATCACAGAGTTGTTCATCTGAGTTTCAGTCATACCACAACATTCACCTCACCAGTGAACATTTCCAGCCACCAATGTCCTCCCACCTTCCCTTCTGTCCTCTCCCTTGCCTGCCTGGGTGGCAGACATTTTTCTTCTCTCTTTCTTCCCCTTCCTTCTTCCCTTTTAGACACTGTGGTTTGCAATATTGTTACTGAAAGGGCTATCATGCATATCACATTATCTCCTTTCAGCATCCAGTTCTTGTCCAAATCATTGTCATAGTGGTCCCTTCTCTGCCTTAACTGCATTTCCTGCTCTTTGTGGCAAACTTTCTATCATGGACTTGTCCTCCTGGACTTCATCTCTATGGTCTTTGGGTATTAATATCATACATTCTTTTTTATATCCCACAAATTAGTGTGATAATTCTGTGTATATACCTCTCCCTATGATTCATTTCAGCCAACACAATAGTCTCCTTATCCATACATGAAAAAACAAATTTTATGATTTCATTAATCGCTGCATAGTATTTCATTGCATAGTTGTACCTTAGCTTTGTTATCCACCCATCTGGTCTCAGGCACTTGAATTGTTTCCAAATTTTGCCTATTGTGAATAGTGCTAGGGTTTTTTGCGCTTTAAAAATTAAATTAGTTAATTGAATAGCCAGTAGATACAGTTACTAAGTAATTCATGATTGAGTTTCAGTCATACAATGTCCAACACCCATGCCTTTACCAGTGCAAATTTCCCACCACTAATTACTGATAAGCTTTTGAGTAGCATTTAACCTACTGTGCTAGGGACTTATTTTCATTTATTGAGTCTTCACTGCACAATACAGTTGAGTCTGGTTACTTTCTCCAACTTATAGATCAAGAAGCAAGCTTAGAGAGGTTCTGTGACCCCATGGAAAGTCACAAAATAAATCAATGCTAGAGTTGAGAGGCGAATCCAGGCAGATGGGCCATCTGTGTTCTCAGCTATTAGGCCTGTTGCTTCCCTAAAGTCTTGGCATTGATCTCATGCTACCCACCTCAACTGCCCACTTCCATCCATACTATGGACACTCCCTAATGCCAGATCATCTCCCTCTTTCCTTGAAGATATTACAGCTGATCTAGTTGTTAGCCTGGCCAATCATATTCCTGCTATAATCAATCAATTCTCTGCTAAAATTCTTGGTAATTTAACTGGACAAAATCTCTAGGGGCTCCTTTCTTATGCAGATCCAATGGAATCCAAAGACACTGGTCTGAGTTGTAATTGGAAAAAAGTTTGTTGGGTTACACAAGCTGGGAATGAGGTAATCTTGCGACCAAAATTTAGGTCCTCCAACTGGTAATGGTTGCCCAAGTTTGCAGAAATCCCATACATATTTATAGGAGGTCATACATATTCATAGGAAGTTATACAGATTCATAAGTATTGTGTTTCAGAAAGTTTTGGTGTTTCTCAAAAACATTTTTTAACAGTAAGGTGTGGTGGCATGAAGTTATTCATTATATAGCTAGCTAGAACTGGATGGGCCTTACTGTTGCTTTTCAGATAATAGTGAACCATCTAGAACTGGGGTCCTCAAACTTTTTAAAAAGGGGGCCAGTTCACTGTCCCTCAGAGTGTTGGACAGCTGGACTATAGTAAAAACAAAAAATATGAACAAATTCCTATGCACATACAGATATCTTTTTTTGAAGTGAAGAAACAAAATGGAAACAAATATAATATTTAAAATGAAGTAAAATTAAATCAACAAACTTATCAGTATTTCAAAGGGAACTATGGGCCTGCTTTTGGCTAATGAGATGGTCAATGTTCCATATTTGTTACTGCTAGTCATAATAAATGATGCAAGTGTGCATCCTTTAGTCTTGATCTGGTGGGAGATTTCAAATGTTTCATTCTAGAAAAAGTCTGTTCACAGACATAAGTGCTGCCAAAGATGGTTGCCATTTTGAGTGCATTGTTTCTGAGAGAGGGGAGAGATGCATAAAAATTAAGAAGGCAGTTTGACTTGAATGTGTCTTTCAGAGAGTCACAATTCTGCACTTCAGCCAGTTCCATTTGGTAAATTGTATCCACATTTTCAATGTCAATAGAAAATGGGTTACGGAAAAGCTGTATGTTCTGTTCATGGAGCTCTTTAAATTTAATTTGGGACTTCTTTTGCAATATTTCTAGTGAATCCACACATGTTTTGTTTGGGAATGCAACCAATGGTTTTTCTGCTAACAGATTTTGAGTTGTGGGGGAATGGCAGTTTTCCTCCTTCACTTGTTTGATGAGGAGGCCTAATTCTACTTCAAATGCTTTGACATGTGATTGCATTTCACAGATGAGCTTCTCCTTTCCTTGAAGTTTCACATTAAAATTGTTGAGTAGCTCTGTTAATTTTTCAGAAAGGCAAGGTGCCATTTCCATTCTGCATCATATTTTTATAGTATCTTTATTTAAACATCTTGATTACAAATATGATTGTGATTAGGTTTCAGTCATGTAAAGAACACCCCCCTTCACCAGTGCAACATTCCCACCACCAATGTCCCAAATCTCCCTCTATCCCACCCCACCCCCACCTGTACTCTAGACAGGCTTTCCAGTTCCCTCATTCATTCACATGGTTATGGTAGTTCTCAGTGTAGTTATTTCTATAACTGCACTCACCACTCCATTCTGCATCATTGAGCTCTATTACTTTTTTGTTTTTTGAAAGCAGAAAAGTTGTAATCTGTATAAATAACCCATAGAAACATTTCAAAACTCTCCCTTGACTCAGCCAATGGACTTCTCTGTGATACATAACATCTTCATAGTCAACATTTAGCTCCGACAAAAATTTCTGAAATTATTTGTTGTTTAGTGCATGAGCGCTAATGAAGTTAACACAAGATGCCACAATTTTCATAACTGAGTCCCACTTCAATGAGTTACAGCACAGCACTTGTTGGTGGATGAGATAGTGTATGGCTGTTGAATGAGAATGGCTATTTTTGTCTCTATCTTGGTTAATGCTAACAATTACTCCTTTCTTAGACCCCCACCATGGTAGGAGCACCATCAGCAGTCACGCTGATTAGTTTAGCCCAGTCCAGCTCCAAACCATTCATAGTTTGGCAAACCTTTTCATAGATATTCTCACTAGTTCTTCCTTTGATGCTTAGCAGTACGGCAAGGTCTTTTGTGACTTTGAAATAATCATTTGTCCCACGAATAAAAATTAGAAGTTGTTCAGAATCACGAACATCATTTCTTTGTCAAGTGCCAAGGGAAAATATGAAAGTTTTTTTGTAGAGTTTTGCAAATGCTGATGCAAATTGCTTTCCATTTCTTCAATCCTCTGTGTAATTGTAGGTCCTAAAAGACTCAGCATAGCCTTTCTTTCTCTTCATCCCTTAACTCCTTCTATGATTATGTTATATGCTGCTCCTTACAGGCTCGGGTAGCCATTGTAAAAACAGTAGTAGTTCTGATATATCCTTTACTAAAGGGTTTAAAAACCTGCTCTTTTAGGTAGGCAGAGAAAAGTGCATAAATGTGTTCACAGAGTGCTAATAGTACACAACTGATTAAAATAACTAAAATATAATGGTATAAATTATTGTAAATATATTTTTGTAAATGAATGTAGACGTTTTACTTATACATAATACTTAATCTGATTTTTGCTCAACTCCTCTATGTATAGCCTAGTCATAATTATAATTCAATCATTAATTCATAAAATTAGACTTCACATAAATGTTGGATTGCTCCCCAACTCAGAAGTTCCTCATATCATCGACAAACATACATTTTGATGTAAGTATTAGTTGCTAGTTCATCTACTTGGGGGAAAGATGGAGGGAGGGATGAATGGAAATAATAAATACTTATGATAAATTACATTATTATATGATTAATGAATCCCTTTATTCATCCAAAATAGTAGAAATTATTTCATCAGCCAGATAATAGCTATCAGAGAAAGAAAATAAGCCCATTTTGTTCTTTTTACAGCATACAGTCATGTAACATATTTAAGTCTAAGCTGAATAGTCAGAAGGCCTGACATTGATTCCCACAATTGCTCTCACAAGGATGACTGTCCTTATGCAAAATAAATAAATAAAATGACAGGCAGCAGCCAGCTTGGTGGGCCGGCGGGCCGGATAAATGTTTTCAGCGGGCCATAGTTTGAGGACCCTGATCTAGAATGTAGTCCTTTAGCTGTGAACAGAAAAACTTGACAGGCTAGCCTATAATGGAGTTAACAGAAGAATGGAAACTACCCTTTTCTTCCTTATTTGGGGTGTTGTGAAAGAGATGGTGTAGATCAGTAAGATGGTAAGAACTTTCTTATCTTACTCCTACACTTCTTGACAACTGCCCAATTTACCTTTTACCCTACAACCCCCCCCCAACTTTGATTGCTCCTCCCAACACTCATCCCTCAATTTCCCTCATCTCACTCGTGACTGCCACATCCTATCTGTTTGGTTCACTCTCTCTGGCTCTCAGATGACCTAGCTTAGCTCCTTCTCTCTATTGAGCCCACCACCTTCTCACTGTCTTCTCTGGGACCCCCCCCCCCACTATGGCCTTGTACTCTTCTGACTCACCCTATATTTAATTTATATTTACATTTTCTATACATGTCTGCCTGAACAGTTTCTCTAAAAAGTCCCATGATGCTCAAACACAATTGTCTTCTAGCTTTGAAGATATCTCTGCATGTATCATGGGGTTTAGAAATCCATTCAGCCACACTGAACAGTGATGCCTGATGGGCAACTCTGCCTTTTTCAGGTGGACTCAAGCTTTTATGTTGGATAAGATTTATGCCTTTTCCTCAGTCCTTTCCTGGGTTTACTGCCAGTTGATGATAAAGTCTTGTACTCACTTGAAAGATAGGAACACTATGAGGAGAGTTTGCAACCCCCACCAACCAAATCCACTCACTTACTTGTATCTGTGCCCAGGGTTAATTGCAAATTGTAGAACTAACTTGAAAAATGCCCTGAGCAGATAAAAGCATCTAAGCCATTTAGCAAAACTAAATTTACCTTTTGAACATAAGCAAAATGTAGGTTATTTCTTGAAAATGCTTATGATCATCATAAAAGAAACTTGGTCATATTCCTAAAATGGACTGTGATATTCCTAACCCATCTCCTATTATTAGGAACTGTTCATTGTAATATTTTGTTATTATTATAAAGCTTAGATATATTTCTCATTTTCACTTTACAAATCATTTACTTTAAAAAACTTAAATTGTCTTTTGAAAATGGTTATGTTAACCAAATTTCTTGCCCTCCAGAAATGAATGCCCCTCTTCACCAAATTCAATTTAAATAGCTTCATCTCTTCCTTCTTAAAACTACCTGTAAATTCATTGTCTCTTGAATTTTATGTTAGTTTTGAATAGAAAAAAATAGTTTATGAAATGTTTTATATGCACAATAAAATCCTACTCAGTATGATTTTGTTGATATGGTATTTTTAATTCTGTTCTTCTGGAAAGTCCTGTTGTCTTTGCTTGTGCTTTGGATAAGACAGCCCTGTTTCTTTTGGTCTAAAATCCCAGTGGTTGTGCTGGATTCTCAGTTCTTGATGCTCAGATTTTCCACCTTTTCTCTCACTCCCCTATTCAATCCTATTAGGTTCCTGGCTTTAAATTTCATGTAAATGTTAATGACTCGTAAATTCCCATTTCTAGCCTGGTTCCCATTTCCCAGATCAAAACCACAATTAAACAAAGGCTTTAAAACTCCTCTACGTGCTATCTTCCAAACTCTAAGTTAGCTTCACCCATTGGTTTCCCATTGTAGCTTTTGAATCCTTCCAAGTGTCGAACCAAAGTTTTGGGAGTCAGCTATAACTTGCTCTTTCTCACACTCTACATTCAATTCACAAGAAAATCCTGATAATCTACCTTAAAGTGTGTACAAAATTGAAAGGCACATACTCTAAGTCACATAAAGATTTCTGGCCTCAATTCTTATTTTTTGCCAGCATTAAAGATGGTTACTTTTGTGAGTTAGCTTCTGCTCAGAGCCTTCTTTTTTACATAAAACTTGATTTAAACACTCTGACTTACAAATTTGTTCACAATATAGTAGTTTCAGGTTTTCAGTAAGCACTAATCATACTACCGATATGATCTCTCCAACAATATTTCCAGTTTCCCATCCAATCCCCAAACCTTTCCTCTTTGCAGGCACAAAATGATTTACTTTATATTTCTTGTTACAACATATATTTCATAATGGTTCTACTAAAGTCATTGCCTGAGGATTTGCTGAGTGGTTAGGTGCTAGCTGAATTTTCTGTGTTATTGTTTTCACTTTTGAGCTTAGTGCACATCCATGCAACTTTCTGATCTAATTTTCAGTGCTTCTACTGGTTGTCAGTTCTGTAAAGTTGGTGTGACTACACATACGACTGCATGCTTCAGGAGCTTTGCAGCTGAGGCAATCAGCTATTGGTGCATCTTTGTGCTCAGTCATGAACTAGACAATTTCTCTGGTGGTGGTAGGAGCTGAATGTGGGTGGGTGGATTGCTGGGCCTTTGGCAGAGTGGGTACTTGGTTTGCCTCCATCCCATGAAGGTTTCAGAGATCTGGGCCAGGCAGTGTCTGGACCTTCCTGTAATTATTCAGCTGTCACTATTTCTTTGAGATCAGTTGTCTCAGAGTTTTCTAATAAATTTTCACTAAGCGGTTGGAAAAATAGTCCAGCAGGGAGGGCACTTACCTTGTAAACAGTTGACTGGATTTGACCCCAGGGTTCCCACATGGTCCCAAGAGCAATGCCAGGAATAATTCTTGAATGAAAAGTCAGGAATAAGTCTTGAGCATTGCCAGGTGTGACCCAAAAACAAAGAAAATGTTTTTAAACTAAGTCTTGAAAAGGTGCTCAAGGTTCTATTGTATGTACCCTCAATTCTTTGTTATGTATCTTTGTTTTATACATGTTCATGGGCCACACAGCAATAATCAAGACTTAATTTTTATATCTGTCCTTAAGGATCACTCCTAGTTATACTCAGAGGACCATATGCATAGCTGGTGATAGAACTTGTAGAGTGAATGCAAGACGAGTACCATAATTCTTTTACTATTTCTCTGATCTCACAGTAACTTCTTAGTTACTCCTCAAATGTGCCCCCTAATGTTCTACCTCAGTACCTTTACATTTGCTATTTTCTGTAAATTGTGTGTTTTTCTCCAGATATTTTTACTTCTTTCTGATGAGGACTTTCCTTGTCCTCAAAAGCAGTAGCCTAGATGATGGTTAGGCTACCCCATAATGCCTCTAATCATTTGAATTTCACAGATTGAATTTTTTATTTTGGGGGGAGTTGGGTCACACCTAGTGGTGCTCAGGGATTATTCCTGACTCTGCACTTAAAAATCATTCCTGGAAAACTTGAGAGACAATTTGGGATTCTGGGGACCATATAGGAACTGAAGTCTGTCACGTGCAAGGCAAAAGCACTACCCATTGTGCCTTTGTGCTATCACTCCAGCCCCTATCTTTTTTTATATTTATCACCAACTATGATGTAAGCTCCAGAAAGGGGAAAGTTGTGGAGCTTGGTTTGTAGCATTTAGCATCAAGTACATAGTAGTTGCTTGACAATGATCTGTTTAACAGATGAAGAATCCTCAAAACGTATTTTTTATGATGGGCTTATTCCTAGGTTAAGTAATACAATGTGCTTGTCATATATGAATACTTAACAAATTGTAGCAATTATTATTAATCTCCATTTCTGAGGAATAAAAAGAAGCAACTAAGACCAGGATTATATCTTACATGGACTATAACTTTATATATATGGAGAGTTTGGTTAAAAGTTAGTGATGCAGTTAGAGAGATATATCAAGAGAGATTTAGGAGATCTGGATGGGGTAGGGCAAAGATACAGTATAGTAGGCAGGGTACTTGCTTTGCTTGCAGCTGACCCAGGTTCAATTCCCAGAACCAATTATATTTCCCTGAGCTCCTCCAGGAGTGATTCTTGAGTTCAGAGTCAGTACTAAGATTTGAGCACTAATCGGTGAGAAATCAAAAAGTATCTTGAGAAAAAAACAAGAGCTAAACCACTTACGAGTGCTTTAGATAACCTTGAAAAAAGAAATTAAAGCTCATGGAGAAAAGCAAGCTTCCCAAGATTCCATAGCAGTATAGTGGTGGCAGATTTGAAACCAAAGATGGCCTGAAATAAATCATCTTGTCCAACTTCAACTCTACCCAAGAAATAGCACATTTGAAGACAAGAGTTTAAATGCCAAAGAATACGGAAGTTTAGATGAACTCAAGAGTCTCTTTTATACCTTAATTGCCTTCTGAGCTTTGAAATATGAAATAGCCATGCAATCTAATGGTATTGAGGGTTAACATGGCAAGTAAATGTCTTCTTCCGGGTATTTATTTTCTGAGACTATGGTTGTAGCCACATGTAGCCCCTAGAGCTCGAGTGATAAAGTTTATTGACTGCTTAGATTCAGAATACTTATATGGATATGTTCCCATACAAAGTGTCTTTATCAGCCTTTTACCACTGGCCTTCATTTGGTTGCTTCTTTTGTGGTGTGGTGGTGATTGAGTTACCTATGACAGCTCTGGGCTATGTGTTCAGGAATCACATTTGGAGGTGCATGGGGAAGCATGTATGATGCTGGAGATTGAACCAGGGTTAGCTACATTTAAAGCAAACATTTTAACCCCTGTATTATCTCCCTGACCTCCTTTTGTTTTCTTTCATATAAATCTTTATGGAGGGGGATGGAGAGATAGCACAGCAATAAGGTGTTTGCCTTGCACACAGCTAACCCAGGACAGACTGAGTTCAATTCCTGACATCCCATATGGTCTTCCAAGCCTGTCAAGAGTGATTTCTGAGCTCAGAGCTAGGAGTAACCCCTGAACACTGCTGGGTGTGGCCCAAAAACCAAACAAACAAAAGTAATCTTCATGAGGCTTCTATATGTCTTCTGGCTAGAAGGAGATATTTGAGTCAAGTAGAGTTCTTGATGGTCTTTAACATTTTCTTTTTTTTTATTTTTTAATTTTTTTTTGGTTTTTGGGCCACACCCGGTGATGCTCAGGGGTTACTCCTGGCTATTCGCTCAGAAGTCGCTCCTGGCAGGCATGGGGGACCATATGGGGAACCGGGGGATAGAACCGCGGTCCGTCCTAGGTTAGCGCAGGCAAGACAAGCACCTTACCTCCAGCGCCACCGCCCGGCCCCAAGGTCTTTAACATTTTCCTGGACTAATCTCAGCTATCTGGAGGCCAGTTATTTAAAAGGAAGAGACTTTGTGTTTGTCTGAGACTCAGCAACATCAGAGCTCCTTTTGTGCAACACTTGGAAGACTCAGGAGAACCTATACACACTGTGACTTTGATCTATGCAGTGGAGGACATGAAGGATTGTCAATTCTCTATCCAGAAAACTCAAACCAAGAGCACTCTCCAGCTCTATTATAAAGTAGTTCTGAAAGTTCCCACTGTGGAACCTGTTATGAGTGTAAGTTTAAAAGCATATTTGGAAAAAGTTGTCCTAGTCTTACTTGTGCTTCCCCATTGGCATCTTTGAGTTCAGGAACTATACATTCATCTAGTGTGGTGCCAAGTTCAGTGTGTGCCTAGGAAATCTGTAAAAAAAAATCAATTATTTAGCATTGTTTTATTTTCTGGGAGCTAAAGAAAGTGGCAGGGGGCTCATTTATTTATTGGGGAGTGTGGGGATACAGAGATACCATCTCTAGGAAGTGGACTTTGAGAAGTGATGGTTACAGATCTGAAGGTATTTTTTTAAAGTCCATTTAGCCAGAACCTGTTTGTGTGCTGGTGTGTGAAACTCTATGAATGTATTATCAGCAGGGTCCTAGTTAGGTTACTGTGATTTTGCTATGGCCAGAAACTGGCTCCTTGACACATTCCCTGGAGACTGAGAGACCAACAGGACCACCTGCTACTCTAATGATCCATCTCCTCCTATTCCCCATCCCCCAGTTACTTTGCTTTTTAAAGGAGAGCTTTCTCTAAAAAGCTGTGTCCAAGATAGTAGTCACTAGCTATGTGTGACACTCACTGAAAGCATGGCTAGTCCAGATTTAGCTGTACTACCTATGTAAAATAGCGACCCAACATAAAAACTTGGTAGAATACACACACACTAAAAGTAAAATTTCTCGGGGCCGGGCGGTGGCGCTGGAGATAAGGTGCCTGCGTTAACCTAGGACGGACCGCGGTTCGACCCCCCGGTTCCCCATATGGTCCCCCGTGCCTGCCAGGAGCGACTTCTGAGCGAATAGCGAGAAGTAACCCCTGAGCATCACCGGGTGTGCCCCCCCCCAAAAAAGAAAAAAAAAGTAAAATTTCTCATTAATAGTTTTTATATTGATTAATAGAATAACACTATTTTTTTGTGGTTTTTGGGTCACACCCGGCGGTGCTCAGGAGTTACTCCTGGCTCCATGCTCAGAAACTGCTCCTGGCAGGCACGGGGGACCATATGGGGCACCGGGATTCGAACCGAAGACCTTTTGCATGAAAGGCAAACGCC